>JAULBW010012586.1:519-10520 GCA_032358265.1 Vaucheria bursata
GTCGAATGTGATTCGCGCGGGCCATGCCAATATGTTTCTGAGCAATGTCTTTTGTGAAATCTTTGCACAGATCACCGGTGTCGAATTACAATTATATAATACAACTTTAGTATTAGAATTTTCAAGGCCCAAAACTACCATTACTAGTAATTATTGGTTAAAACATCATAATCCAATGTATCTTGCTTTAGATTTGCATCATATTGCTGTATATAATGGATTTTCTATTAACATATATAATATAACTAACAAAGATAAAAATAACAAGGTTACTAGTATTTTAACTTTAATAACTCCTTATGCACAAACAACTAATAAACATACCAATTTAGTTTATAATAAAAATAATAATACATTAGTATTAATATTATATGAAACTGCATTTATCTATAGTATAATTACAGGACAATTAATAACTAGTATATCTCTTAAACCTGCATCGAAAAAAAATGTAGAGATAATTGTTTGTTCCAATCGTATTATAAATAATAATAATGAGTTATTATATTTACATAGAAATGTTAATCATAATGATCCGACATCAATAGCTTGTTTATATGTTAATACCATTAGCTTTAATGATATTAGATCTGATAATAATAATAATAATAATACTGATAATACCAATAACAATAATAATAACAATAATAACAATTTAATAAAATGTCAATCATTTCTGTATACTTATCCACTTGTTAGTCGTGACGGAATGTATGTAATTAAACACTGTAATAGTAATAAACACATAATATTGTTAAATGACTTCGGTTATATATCAATAATAGATTATATTAACGGTAATATAATTAATTCTATACATATTGAACATTTTAAATTTGGTTATCTTAATTTATTATTAGCCTTTAATATTAAAATATCTCCTAATATTTTGTATAAAAATAATCATAAGTCTAGCAAGCTTTATAATAGCAATAATAATTATAGTAATAGTAATATTAATATACAATCTCCATTTATTTATACAAAAAACCCTTATACTACATTTCCTCAAAATAACCCTAATAATAATTCTCATATTATTGGATATAATTGTTTAGTTGAGAACAATTGGTATATTGTTTTTATGGATTTATATAACAACTATCAAGCTAGTAATACTGACAATAATAATAACAATAATAAAATGAATGAAGGTAAAGTATTAGGTAAAGTGCGTTTACCTTGCGATAATTATGCATTTCCAATGATGGACGCACAATTTAGTATCTGATTCACAACAACAAATTAATGCACTTAATAAACACAAAGATAAGCAACTCCTCGATTTATTTGCTATCGAGTAATCTCCTTCCGCATTGTTGCGCTTCCACAATTATCGCGCATTTAATATTAATCACACAAATTGCAGTTTGAGAATATTAGTTTTTGAGCACTGAGCTAGTTTTTTGTCTAGCCTTTTTATTTCTTGTTGAATAAATTATATTATTGCAATTTTATTAATACTTATCTAAAGATTAACGCTACTGAATTGAACAGTACACACAACAACTCTGTTTTGCCATTTTTATTTCCCCTAATTGAGCATGTTTAGGACAAAATGATAAAGGAATACCATTAAATCCCCATGGTTTATCTTCTTTATGTAAAGTACATAAAATCATCATACATTTACCTGTATCTTCTTTTGTTGTATAAGCCGGTGTTGAGCCCCATTGACATCGTCCAACAGCTGTTGATGGACAATAACTACACATATTACCATCAAGTACAGGAGCCATATATGGTCGTGCATTTACTGGTTGTCCAATAATTGGTTGTTGTTGTTGCTGTTCTTGTTGTTGAGGTTGGGGCAAAGCTTGATATGATTGGTATTGATAAGGTTGTGGATCGGATAATGGTTGATATACACCAACTGCAGCCGCCATATCTAAAAGAAGGTCTTAGAGAATATATGCGTTAATCTATTATAATATTGGATGATAAGAACTGTGTGCTTTAACAATTATCATTTATATTTTATCATGTTCCTTTAAAAAGCTTGTGTGAATTTTCCTTTTTGCGATAAAAAAGGTCCTGAAAATAATTTTCTCACATAATTCACTAAAATTAGCATAATAGCATTCGTGATTCATGCCATGCACATATTTAATCGATCATGACCTCTAATCTTAACCCTGTCAATGCACTAGAATATCCAATTCAACAACAGTGTGATGATGATGTAGGCGATTTGGATGATAACTGGGGTGATTGGATTAGAAATTCAATTAACATTAATAAATCCTTGGATTTTATAGGTATAGTAAAGGAAATATCTCAACAGCAACCGAAAATTGGTCTTACAGGTATACAACAGTATAATAATCACTATAATCGCGAATGTATTGATAACCCAATAAGATATTCTGTATGTTGTTCTAACAATGAACAAGAGTTGTACGACTATTTAACTAAATATCAAGATTTTTCCCATATTCCTGTTGTTATTATTAATATTATAATTGATTATTGCATTTATTTAGATCAATTAAATGATAATAACAATATATTATTCAAGCTAACCTCATTTAACGATATTCCTAACCTTAAAGATAATGAAAGAGATAAAAAATTGTTTCGAGTAATTAATTTTGGCAATGATACCAATAATAATGGGAAAAATGATAATAGCAATAATGATACTAATCCCAATAGTAATAGTACTAATAACATTGTATATTAACACATATTGTGTTAGCGATTGAACAAGATTTTAAATGCTTCTCTCGATTTTAAAGGCTAGTTAAAGCCATTTTATATTATGCATAATCATATGTATCTAATAATCGTCGTATTATTACTTTATATAAGCTTGTAGTTAAGCTAAAAAATGCCCAAATCCCGGAAATTTAAATGGTGCAGACAAAGTTTTAATTTTTTAATGAATACAATCAATTAGTATGATCAATAACAACATTAATGAAAAAGATTCAAATTTTAATTATTATCAAATTAAATATTATACAAATAATAATGATAATATTAACTGTCCTTATTTATTAAAATGTAAATTTAATGGTGATCCTAACTATAATAAACCTTATGATAAAATGGTTCAATTTTTTCCATTTACTTCAATTATTGATAATTATCATATTGCTTTATTTACTGGATATTCTATTGAAATATTTAATATTAATTTAGATTCTAATAATAATCCATATATTGATATTAATAATAACTGTATTAATAGTATAGTAACATTAATAACTTACGATGCATTTAGTATTTGTAAAGATACCTGGACCTCACTTAATGAATGTAAATTATATTATTATAATAGTATGAATAGCAATAATCAACAATTGATTTTAACGGGATTAGGTCGTATACTTGTATATAGTTTAAATAATGCACAATTACAATATTATTACTACTTTAAACCAAGTAATAGGCCAATAAGTAATATTCACATGAGATATAACAGTGAAAATAATAATAATGAAATTATGGGTATTGTTAGTAGGCCGAATAAAGTTCCAAGTAATTTATTAATTGTTATAGATATTCCAAATAATGATACTAGTGATAATAGTAACAATAGTTTATTAACAATTAAAACTACACCTTTAAGTCCCGATATAATATATAGTAGTAAAATCAGTATATACAATATAAATAATGATTATTATTTATTGGATGCAATTCGAATGAGTAAAAAATTAATGAGATATTCATATTTAATGAATAATAAACATGAATGTTTAATACAAGCTTATGCTGAGAAATCATTTTATTTTATAGCAGATAAAAGTATTATTAATAATATTTATAATAATAGTATTTATAATAATTTTGAAATAGTATCAGATAATATTGGACTTAAGCATTTTCGTAAGAATAAAATGATCCGAACTGGTAGTGATAGTGATAGTGATAGTGATAGTGAAGAGGAAAATAAAAATGATGATAACAACGATAATCATTTTGATTGTTTAATGCTAACTCTTAATAGACATTATAGAAAGATTGAATCAAATGATCATGATCAAGATAATGATGGAAACTACTGGTATATAGATGTTATTGATTTATTTAAAGGTGCGATTATAAATAGATATAATATAACAGATCCTTCACAAGGTAAAACAACCGTTAGCAAAGTTAATTTTGTACGTAAGAATTAATATTGCATATAATAGTTTAAACTAAAATTAAATATAATTAATAATAAGTATATACCGCCTTTCATATTAGTCATAGTGTATCAAATAAATTCTGGCAAAATATTACATATATATAATTAAGGGATATATAAGCTATATATAGAAATATTCTCTTTATAAAACCATTATATTATAAATTCACAATTTATCATTAGGGAACCTGAAAATAAGTTAGAATAAGAGGCATTTGACGTTTGATTGAGTCAATAGGAATAATATATAATATTTGTGCTTCCTTATTTAGACTATTGTTCTTGGTATTACTATTAACGTAAGGAATAGTATTATATACATCAATGAACACTAAATATCCATTATTATCTTTGCCTTGATAAATATATGATACTATAAAACTATCATTTTCAGTTTGCAACGCTTTAATCTCATTCTTATTGCTATTAGCATTATTATTATTCTTATTATTGTTGTCGTTGGTATGATTAATATCTTGTATATAAGCAAATGGTAATTCGTATAACGATTGATCAATAATTTTATTAAAATACTTAATATTAATATCATATCCCAATATATATTTACTAGTAAATAATAAAGTTGAACTAAGAGAAATACATTTTAGTATATGGCCATTAGTATAATCTATTATTAATATATCATATTGACCAGTACATAATATAATATGATTAGGATTATCAGTAGCATATATTTCATACATTCCGTTTGTGTTTGAACTAGTAAACGAATAATTAGCGGATATGGTAACATTTTTAGTTTCATTAATTTTTGTAATACCATTGTTATTTTTATTATTATTAACATTAATGTTAACATCAACCTTGCTAATATAAATAAGAGGAGATGTAGAGATAAAGAATGTACGAGATAAATGTAACAAATGATTGGATTTAGTGAGAAGATCATTTGAACAACGAACTAGCCCTATGTTATTATGTTCTTTACTATTGGTGAATAAAATGGTAACTAGTTGTCCAATATAAATGTTATACACAAGGATATACTTTTGTATTATTAATACTACTGTATTATTACTTTTATTGTATTTCAATTGTACTGTTGAAGGCATTTCAAATGGAGTAATTAAAGTTAGTTTACTATAAGGTAAATGAATAATACTATCAGTATTGCAGTCACGGATATCATATATTTCGATAGCAACTCCACTGTATATAGCAATATGAAAGTTATCCATAATAATGTAAATAGGCGTAAAATTATGTAACTTTTCGTTTGCATTGGTAATATATTCAAATGGCATTTCATATTGTAATTTCAATTTTGTGTTGTTCCACATATCTAATACACAATAACATACAGAATCATTCATGTTTTCTGTTTGTTTCTCCAGCACAACTGGTTTTGTACGCTTTATTAATCCTGTTACAATCATTGTGTTAAAAAAAAAATAATTATCATCTTTGATTTCCTTATCTAAACCAATATTATCTTCAAAATTATTAATATACATCATATCACTACTATTGATATTCACTAATACCTTTTGATCAATTCTATCAATTTTCAAAAGCATTCCCTGATACGGTAATAAATATTCCCATATAATACTTATTAATTCTTTAGGTAATATACTTAAGCATTCACATTCAAGTAGCATCAGTCTTAATTTGTTACTATAATTACGGGTAGCAGTATCATCATTGTAATATACATTATTCTTAATCAAATTAGCGCTAAAAAGATTATTTAAACGTTGTACACCTTTAAGGATAGAAGGATATTTATCTAGTGGAGGTAGCATATTTATAATTTGTTTAACTGACGAGAAAAATTGTTGTTGAGGAGAAAGAGAATGGTCATATACATAATTATTACTTGGATTATTACCCATCCTCTACTTTATATCCTCTTTTAAATGACTATTACTGTTCTGAAATCGATGCCATGATAGGGTTTATTCCAAATTTTTAAATTAATAATTATCGATACTTTAGACAGCGGAGTTTCTCAAATTCGAAGCCAATCTGCAAATTCCGCAAGAAGTTCAAGCAACGAATATAGTGCTAATAATTGTTACCATCTCTCCATAAAACTTAAATGATTAATCCGCTGCATGCTTTTCAACCTGAATATGCGGTAAATTATTAATCTTACAATTATCATAGTTGAAGCGGCTACAAAAGCTGCAACAAGTGACCAAAAAGATGAATCAGCTACGAGATATTGCTAATCAAGGCGATGTAGGATCTCAAGTGAAGTTGGCCGATATATATTTTGACGAGAAAGATTTTAGCAATGCCAGAACATGGTACTTAAAAGCCGCTCAGCAAAATAATGTACAAGCTGAATATCAACTTGGTGTTATATATGCAAATGGTTATTGTGTGAGTAAAGATTATAAAGTATCATTGGAATGGTATACACAAGCTGCTAACCAAAATGATGTTCGGGCTCTGAATAAAGTAGGTAATTATTATCGATATGGTTATGGAGTTGATAAAGATTATAATAAATGCTTGGAATATTATGATCGAGCAGCTAAATTAGGATTTGTAGAAGCGCAAAAGAATATTGCCGAAATGTATTATAACGGCGAGGGAGTTAATAAAGATGGTAAACAAGCATTTGAATGGTATCTAAAATCAGCTAATCAAAATCATATTGATTCACAAATTAATGTTGCTTCGATGTATTTGAACGGTGAAGGAGTTGAAACAGATAATAAAAAAGCTTTTCAATGGTATTTAAAAGCGGCTAAGCAAAATGATGCTGGTGCACAATATGAATTAGGTAATATGTATTCTACAGGAGAAGGAGTAGAAAAAGATTATAAACAAGCATTTGAATGGTATTTAAAATCAGCCAATCAAAACAATACCGATGCACAATGTTGTATCGCTAATAGCTATTATAATGGGTATGGAGTTGATAAAGATTATACTCAAGCATTTGAATGGTATTTAAACGCAGCTAATCAAGGAAATGCAAATGCTGAATATAATATTGGTTGTATGTATTGGATTGGTGAAGGAGTTAAACAAGATTCAGATATTGCTATTAAATGTTTGGAAGCAGCTGCACAAAATGGTTTTGAACAAGCTAACACTAAATTACAAACAATAGCCATGTCTTATCTACCATTTAAAATACCATCGGATGCAACTACACCAGTATCATATAGTTACAATAAACATATGCATACATTAACAAGTAAATTTAAATTGAAACAATCAATATTTAAAATTAGCCTTGGCGAATTAATTCAACGAATCCCTGCTATAAATCAATCAAAATCAATAAATTATTTAGTTAACTATCATGACGATAATAATATTAGTGAATGGGAGAAATTATTGATTTGTGAACAAAAAACTATAGAAACAATCGATTTAAAATTAAAATATTATCCATTAGTGTGTTTATATTCTAATATTGTAAATAATATTAAATTATGTGATTCATTACAACATTTAACTATTAATTGTTCACATATGAATTATAATGATTTAGCTATATTGAATCAATTAAATCAATTAAAATCATTTTCCTGTTGTAGTATATTATTTTCACCTAAATTTATTAAATTTCATCATCTCGTTGAACTAATCCCTAATACTAATACCAATAATACTAATTCTTCATATCACTTACAACCTATCTATGTAACAGCATTTACTAATATATTTAATCTATATTATAATAAACACAATATTGGATTTACACGTAATGATTGGATGATATACAGTGGCAGTAGTACTTTTACTGATTCAACCGATTATAAGAATAGAACAAGCGAGAAATATATAAATCAATTATTTAGTCGTTATGGAATAGAAAACCAATATATTACATTAGATGGATTTTTACAATATTATTTAGATCAAATATTAGTATATAAACATAGAAATAATGATATTAATAATAGGAATAACAATACTAGTGATGATAAGATTGAGAATATATTAACATTTTTCTCAGATTTAAATCGCCATTTTTATTTGGAAACAGGAATTAAATTATTTTCTAATTGGAATAATTTAATTAATGCTAATATAAGTATTACACATTCTCATTCGACTTGTGCTGATAAATTTAAAATGAAATATGATATACAGTTAAATACTAAACATATGAAATATGAATTAGTATGGGCTGGTGCATTATTATCAATAGATACATTAACCCATCTGGATTTATTATTAGAATGGGAATTTGATTGCCAACAGTATTTCATTGATTTATTACAGATATTGTTAGCAAACAGAAGTCAGTTAAAAAAACTGGAATTAAAATCTAATTATTCACAACAACACAAACGTAATGATGGTAGAGATGAATGGGACGTAGATAATATCTGGCCTGGTAATACTCGTACTGAAATTAATAGACTGAATAATTTAACAGAATTAACATTTACATTAGATACTTATTCAGGATTAAAATTATTACTTACATTATGCCCTAGTTTAACTAGTTTAAATATAGCAACAAATACTCTACCTAAAATAAAAGATACTGAATTTCTACAATTATTATATGATTGTCCAGTAACTTTAGATCAATTACATTTATTACCGTCACAGTATGCTATCATAGAAAATGAGTTATCTGATAGAATAGCAAATATATTATCACAAGAATCAGAATATTGTTATAAATTTGGATTAGGAATAGAGGATACGATAAATAAAATTGTTGGAAAAATCAATACTATTAATTATATAGATAAATTGCATAATTCAATAATTAATTTAATATTAACTTATTTACCAGGTGAAATTATATTACATCAATTTAATTCTTTAAACAAACGTTTTAATCGATTATTACATACTAGTGAAGGATGGAATAATATAATATATCAATTTACTGATAATGGTAAATATAGTAATAATTGGGATAAATATTTATATAAATGTAAACCATTAAGTTTTTTACGTATAATATATCATTATTGTGGTAATACACATACATCAGCTATATTTAACCATTGTAAATTAATTAAAGAATTAATATTATTGAGATCATCATCAAGACTAGTAACCGTAAATGAGAGTGTATTTAATGATTTACCTTTATTAAGCCATTTATCAACATTAATAGTAGGTATAAGAGGTCCTAGTTTATTACAAATATCTAATTGTATCAATTTAACTGAATTACAGTTAATCTATCAACCTTTTCCTTCAATAATATTAACTATAGATGATGTTAAAATGTTAACAAAATTAATACATTTACAAGTACTTATAATCGAACCCTCTATATATATTGATTTTAATAATAATGATATAGTACCCTTATTTAAGCAATTTACACAATTAAGATATTATAAGGTTTGTAACTTTTTCGATAAACCTAGCAATAATAGTGGTACTAATACTATTCAACAACAAATAAATAATTGTTTTACTGCATTAGGTGAATATGTACCAACATTAACTGAAATAGAAATAACATTTCATGAACACAATCAAATAGTGGATACAACACCTTTAATAAAGGCAAAACATTTAACAAAAATAATTCTTAATCATCAATGGTCTATACTGAAACTTCCACTATTATCACAAATACAATATTTGGATATTGAAATTTTCCTTAATAGTTTCTTTGATCATGAAGAAACAGAAATAATAAATAATTTGAATAATAATATATTTATTAATTTACCTAATTTAACTACAATTGATTTACATACATGTTCTGGTATTTCAGATGAATTAATTAAAACAATATTAGCTACTTTTAGTAATTTAAAAACATTAATATTATCAGCAAAATTATGCGATAGTACCAGTTTCAGTAATAATCTAAGAAGATTTTTTATTACTTTTAGTAAATCTCATGGTCGTTCAGTAACAAAGAATTGTGAACTCATTTATTTTAATTTAACCA
>JAULBW010012597.1:0-10503 GCA_032358265.1 Vaucheria bursata
CTTCTGTATTGTTCATTTCTTTTAGATACTAATCGTAAACTTCTAGATCTACAAACATCGCAACCCTTTTGAATTGAAATAAAATCTCGATTGAATTTGAGATAGCAACTTAGCTTTTTATGAGCCAGGCAAGTACTACAACGAATCATTAATGGTTTTGCTTCTCTATGCGCGGGAACCAAATCACTTTCAACAATAGGAGTGTCGATTTCCATTTTCTTGCTAAAATGAATTATGGTTGTTAATATTTTATTGCATTTAGAAAAATTTTCTTTTTTTGTCGATAATTTAATTTCAATAAATTTTCGTAAAATCAACAAATTTCCCACACTAATTTAGGTGTCCTGGATCGCCTGGGCTGGTCACCTCCTTTTAATTTTCTCTATGACAGCCCGACCTTCACTTTTCCGTTGAAGGTTAATGATTTTTCTTCACTTCTGGGGGGGTATACTGTGGGTGCGTCAGGGATGTCATAGATAAAAAGGAAAAAAAAGTAGTATAGAGAAAATTATAATAATAATAATAAAAAAAGTAAAAAGAGAAATCTCTAAAATTTCTATTTATATATATAGGAGGATTTCCGGCGGCCGATCTATGACACCTCCCCACCACAACATTTTTTTGTCCAAGGGAAAAAGTGATCAAATTTCTTATTGAGCAATGGAAAAAGTGGTGGTCTTGGATAAAAAAGTGTAGTGGCAGGGACCATGTCATAGATGTTTTTTATCTGCTTGTTGGCTTTTAGGTACCCATTTGGCCCTTCCTTTTTGTGCTATTGACCTCTGCAATTCCAATGAAAAAATTTATTCGAGGTAAATTTTATCGCACACATATAGGGGTATGGCAGGGATCTTTAATCTCTTTAAAATAAAAACATCATAGAATATCACGACCAGATCACAACTTCGCCCTGGTCCGTGATTACTTGGGAGGTGGGATTTCTTGATCGATTGCTGCTTCTACGATTAGCAGATATAATTCCTTCTTGGTTTAACTTTCTCTTGACTCGTGTTTGTTGTTGATGATTATCAATTGCTTGTTGTTTTTCCTCTATCTCTTCTTGTTTAATCGCCGCATTGATTTGTTCTTCCCCCGATACTTTTTGTATCTGAAATTTCTTGAATGATCGAGTAACATTATTTACATAAATTTCTTGTGGACTTTTTATTTCTGTAATGCGATGCACTGTTTTACTTCAAATAGGACTGGTCTTCTTTTGAAATAATGGCTTCAATAACATAACTCGACATTTATCCCCAACGACAAATTCCACCCCATCCTGTTGCCTATAATCTAAAGAAGCTCGTCTCCTTTGAGTTTCTAACTTTTCTTCAAACTTTGAATTGAGTCCCATATGTATAGCTTGATTTGGAGTACATCGAATGCTACTATGTATTGAATTGAAATTATAAGACTTTAACAGGTCTGGTAGAGCTGCATACCAACTAAGATTCTGTGCAATTTTCGCTCGTTCAAATAAGCTACGCATATGTTTATTGAAGGCCTCAACAGTTGAAGTTGCATGTTTATCACCAACTGCAGCAAAATGTAAATGAATATGATTTTCTTTGGCAAACAGCAGAAAATTTTTATCTAAAAAAGAACTATCTTGATCAAGATCCACTGAGACTGGACTTAAATAATTATTCATTTCCATGATCTGATTTATGATGGATGTAAATGCATCTAAGACAACTCTTGCAGATTTGTTTGGAAGAGCAATACAGAAGCCCCATTTCGAATACAAATCGATCGCAGTGAGACACCAATTCATGCCAGAGTTTAAAACGGGATTTTGATTCCGTAAATCGAGTAAATCAATGGAAATGCGTTCAAATGGCGCATTACTTGTAATTGGAAAATAATTACGCGGTCGTGGTGCAGGTTTAAATACTTGTGCGGTTTGTTGTTTGCTACAAATTTTCTTGACCAGGGATAAGGTTACTTCAGGGTTTTGTGACTTTAGAGCTTTGTAAATTGATTTAGGATTGAAACCATAGGACAAATTATAATAATATTTAGTGATGAGATCCTCCATTAGGATGCTTTTTTTTTTATTGTTATACTTCAATACAGGGAAATAAAAAAATATATATATAAACACGAGGTATCGCTACGACATTTCGTCAGAATCTTCGCTAACAATGTTTGCAGCTTTAAATGATTTCTCAACTCTTCTTTCATACACATCACCCTCATTTAATTCATGGGCCGCTTCATAACGATTTCGTTTCTTGCCAACTCGACGAGTTTGAATTTCTTCTATTTTATGTGATGCTCCATTAAAATGTGTCTCTGCTAAACTTGATGCTGAAAATCCTGGAGCTTGCATCTCAATGTGAGTTTTATCATCATCGGTAATGTAATGAATGATTCGCTGAGTTCCACTTGAAAAAAATTGGGCATTAAAAATTAACCCACCCTTTAAATCATCTTTTAAAAATCCTAATTTATCTTGGTGAATCATTCCTGCTGTTTTCAATTTGTTTTCTGCAGCTGAATCTACAAAGAGTGAATCGGTACTGGTTTGATAATAAACTAGTGATTTTAGTTCAGGATCAATTATTCTCATAAATTTTAACATAATTTTTCTTGCAAAACCTAAAGTAAATGCAGCCAAATGGGATGGATATTTTAACACTTGACGTTGGGAGGATTCTGCATCTATGGTCTTTGGTATACCATTAAAAACAATACTGTCATTTGTATGTTCTTCGTCCACAATATCATATTTAGTAAGAAAATCTATTACTTCAGCGGACGATTTACATTCAACTAGTTTGTCCACATTACATTTAGTCATTAAAACCCCCCAAAGTTGAGCAATAATAGCTTTAGCGACGGATTTTTCACTAGGATCTGTTGTTTGCACTTTGATAGCATTCCACGGTAATAAATGATGATCAAATAAAGCAGCAGAGCTGTTAGCTATTAAACATCTGCCAATAAATCCAACTGTATAATTTGAATCCAGCATATTCTGAATATCAACCGAAGTACGAACTCCTTGTCCACGCTCTACAGGTAAATAATCTACAGATCCATGTGCATTAATACTTGGCATTGTACTTATTTTGATACCCGTTGGTGGTGGAACCCAATATACATAATAAAACCCGGGTTTGTTTTCTTTAAACATTTGCTCTCCATTTTCTCTAATTTCATATTTTCCTACACCAAATTGCACATTTTGATTAATTTCATTGTTTGTTATTGCAGCACAATATAAACCATTTGCATCAAATTTCTTCAAATATGAACCACTTTCCAGTAATTTTTTATAGAGTCCAATATTTTCACTACCATTTGCTGTTGATTGAATTTCTTCACTCATGTTACTTTTAAAATTAGATATTAATGTATTCACTCGAGCTGCAAGAATTGATGGTTTTATAAATTCATTGTATTCTTTATAAGTTGGTAACCAAACTTCAACTTGCTGTCCATTACCAGGTATTTCTTTTGAAAGCCATGCAGTATAATTAGCTTGTCTTAATGTATTAAAATCTTTACCTGTTTCTTCAACTTGTACTAAATTCATTTTCTCTTGATTCCAAAATAATTGATTTGTAGCTTTAAAGATAGAGTGCAAGTTGGTTGTAAATAGTTCCAAGTAGGCTTTAATTTTTTCTGGTTCAGTAGCTTCCCAGGATTGAATCTGTGTAAAATCAAATTTTAATGCACTCGCTTCCAATTTCCTATTTATACAAGCTTCTTCAAATGTTTTATCAGCAATAAAATTTGTCATATCTAATATTCTGTTGGTGCCCAGATCCAGATTATAAAATACTTTGTTGGAAACAAAAGCAGGAGATATATCAGGAAACGCTTCTCGAAAATCACTGAAGTTAGGTAAAATAAATCGATTTGCATTCCAACATATGATTTTCTTATTTTCCAACTTTGAAATGACTTGTAAAGAATCCTTGATACAATTCTCTCCATAATGGTGAATAAATGCTTGGTTAATTAACAAGGCACTGGCAAATGGTTTTAAACCAAATTTTGTTCCTTGAAAACATACGACTTGCCAATAAATAATTTCGTCATTATAATCAACAGCTCGTGTTTGATGTTTTCGTTGCATTACAATCAGAGGTTTACGATAGCGATGAATCTGCTGAAAATTGTAAGCCCATGCATCACATTTTCCTAGGTGCTGCCCACGACCGCATTGTTCACATGATTGTCTTGCTGTTAATTGAGTTTTATCTAATTCAATTGGATAGTAATGCTCTTCATCCAATTGTAATAAAATATTATCTTTTTCTATTGTCAATAAATCTTCAGGCATATAATCCTTTGATATGTTAACGTTGGAAGAAGAAGTCACTATATCCATAAATTCATTGAAAAGGATCCAACCTTTGTTTTTGTTTGATTCCTGATTATATAATTGCACTGCAGCATCAATCTTATCTATCGGAATTTTGGCATTCAATAATAAATTCAATTCTTTTCGATGAGCTCGATTTCTCGCAGGATCTCCCGGGATATCAAAGGAAAATGCTAAGGCATTAAATAAACAATTATTACATCCTCCTTTTAAATTCCATCGGAACACAAATTTAGGACAATTAATGAAACGAGGGCATTTTAACGCTTGCAGAAATTGTTTGCGCGAAGATCTTTCAGAGCAACCACCAGAATTGTGTAATACAAAAGTAGATTCCATTGATTTCATTAATATCATCAAGTCACTTTGGCCATGGTGTTTTATAGCATTTGATCTTAGTACATCTACAAACAAACCTCGTAGAATTGATTGTTGCTGCTGGACATAATCATCATCACCAAATAAACGTCCATCTAACTTGAAGGAAATTGGAGGATGACTAATTGGTTTATCATCAGAATTAGCAATTACTCGATTTATTGCAGAAAGTCCAAATATAAAACGATTCGTCAAAGTAATTCCATTTGGTGCTTGTTGTAACGTAAATCTTTTCATCAACAGATCAAACAATTTGACAACACAAAATTCAGCAATTTGGTTATAGGTAGCAGGTACGATTGGAAATTCATTTAATATTATTCTTGAAGTAAACACTCTACCATCATTAAATTTATCTTTCCATTCCACCTCATCGATTTGTCGAATTATATCATCAGGCACAAAATCTTGCCATATGTATCCGTCTTGATTATTGCTTAAATTTTCTTCTTCTGCTGCTGCTTTTGATTTCATTTCATTGGTTGATGCATCATATTTATGTTCTATTTGAACATTATTCCCCTTATCTTCAACAGCCGTTTTCTTCGAAATAAAAACATCTTGACTAATAGTATTTGAATTTGTTCTCTTTCTTTTCCTTGAAATGGCAGATGCATCACTCATATCTTCCTCATCAGAGTCGGATACAGCAGAGAGATTACTTTCTTCTTCTTCTTCTTGAGCAGCCATATCCAAATCGAATTTCTCCAATGCTTCTTCTCTTCTGTTGGCTATTTTTCGATATTGTTTTTGTAATTTCTGCCATTGTTTTTCTCTTGCACTAGCCGAGATTCTATCTTTCTTCTTTCTAGCAAAATCTCTTGTAATTTGAATCTTGAATCGATCTAAATAATTAATATATGCCTGAAATTCTTCAGCCGAATGAAATAGAGGAAATGGTCGAAATGAAACTTTTGACATTATTTGTTTGTTGAATTAATTTGTGGAGTTTGAGCAATTCAATTGATTGAGTTGAATTATGATAATAAATGCAAATACAAAAAATTAATACAAATTAAAACAAAAAATTAAAAAAAAAATAATTATAAAATGATCGAAAATCCCATCTAGCCCGAATTCTCTAACCGCATAGAACCTGACCCATCTAATTTTTCA
Source organism: Vaucheria bursata (assembly GCA_032358265.1). Lineage (NCBI taxonomy): Eukaryota > Xanthophyceae > Vaucheriales > Vaucheriaceae > Vaucheria > Vaucheria bursata. The sequence goes on from JAULBW010012597.1 coordinate 5,831, forward strand.
TCGAATAGTATCTATCTAAGGTTCGTTTCAATATTTACATTTAAATAAAATATAATTCATAATTTGAATTGCTTATTGATTGATCACAAAGAATTCATGGTTATAGATCCATAGTAATGATAAATATAATGAATATTATATTACATTAATTATAGCAAAAATAATTAGCTTTGAATTGAGACATAAGTTTTGCACAATCAGCATCATGTATTGGTAGGAATATAGTTTACTCTGTGATATTGCTGCTGTACCCTCCGATATTTCATATATAATACATAGATATATCAACTACAGGTAACAGAATAAATCATCTAATGAAGAGCTGAAACATTATTACTGTAATACTTCACCTTATCTCGAATTTTTCGCACATGGATTGTACAATATAACGTATTTTAGCATTGTTTGCTGTTATGTTAGGGGGAACAAGCGTATTTACAATTTGTTTTGATATAGGTGACTTATTGTTTATATTTGATTCATTCGCCTTGGTTTGTGACTAAGATCTAAAATAATGCTAGACGGAATACATGTTATTGTATAAACTGTATAAACCTAGGTTATATAGAATCACTCTATAAGAATTATAACAATATATTTTATTAGGATTACTAACAATACATAATTATTAAAGAATTTATAAGGGTTATAACAAAGAAGCAGACTAACTAATACAATACTGATAGTAAAGTTTGACAAACACGGAAAATAAAAAGTGGCAAAGCGAAAAGTTTACTGCAGTAAACTTTTCTATATTTACATATTATCTATAGATAATTGTCCAAATATGCTACAAATATATAAGAGCGTATATAGATAAGAGGAATAGTGATTATTATTATGTTTTGATTGTTATCCAGAGATTCAAATTTATTTTGCTTCCACACACACTTACCAAATGAGTAAATAATATATATATATGTATTCAATTATAATCTAAACAGTTTGCACAAATTCTGGAATTTGGAATTTGAAAATGTGACGGTTTGTGCTTCAAATTTCAAATATTCTCTTATCGCAAGGATTACAGACAAAACTAGCAATAGGGACTGATATGGACAAGACACATTAAAACCAATTATCCTCGAAATAAATCAACAATAAATGTTATAGCAGACACGTTGAACTGGAAAATCGATCAGATTACTGTATTTTATTACTATTACTATGTGGAGCAACAGTTACGTTGGATAAAAACAAATTTAAAGCAAAAAATTTAGGAATAATTTGATGGTATAGATATTGTTTGTTTACCTAATTAAGTGTTTGGTTTGTATTGTTGATAATCAGCAGCAGAGAAGGATTAATCATACATTGTTATAACTTTACCTTCAATAACATGAAATACAGGATAAATATTATCTTTGGTCCATTTTTCATATAACTTGATCCAATTGGGCTTGATATTCGAGACAAATTCAAAATAGTCTTGCATCGTTTTAATTTCATTTTGTCCCATAATTGTATCTCGAATAAAATGGAATCTTTTATTTAATTCTTCCACTGAACCGGCTTTGATATCAAATATTCGAGGTAATGACCGATACAATTGATATAAACGGTCACCTTTGCCAGCTGCAGGACTTGGTTTTGCTGTCTTTTCTGGTTGTTTGCGCTTTTTGCTGGTAGGAATTGGGCTTTTACTTTGAGCAATCTCAATGTTTTCTTTGGAATCGGTGGACATGTTTTTTAATTTTAAATCGTTTGAATTATGAATAAATGATTGAAATTGAAGTTGTAATCGTCATGAAAGAAAAAAAATTTTACATCGCATAAAATTATTATCATGATTTACTAAATTAAATTCATTGAGATCGTCTATCATGGTTTCTAATCTAGTTGTATTATGAGCAGTTCTGGGCATTATCTGTTAGGCGTACTCAATTTCATTACTATCGTTATTGCTGTTGTTAGTATCTAAAGGACGGAAACATTCATAAATGATATCAGCTTCAAGTATAACTTTCTTTTTCTAATTTATTGACTAATGTACAAGGATTTATCATTTGCAGCAGCTTTATGCAATAATTCCCAAAATTTAGTGGTAAATTCATTAGCCATCCTGTTATGAGAGTGAAGCATATTTAGTTTTTGATTTCTTTGTTGTTGGCAAAGTTTTGTTTTTTTTTCCGATGATGGAGTAACCGACGTTTGCGAATTCTCATTGATACCAACCTTTAATGATGCATTGCATGGTTTATTATAGTCTTATTTTATAATAGTAAATTTTAATTCACTGTTTCTCCATGTCCATCACATTAAATATAATAATCTTTATTCAAAAGAACACAATCCAAATAAGATTTCAGCAGAGACACGAAGAGGTAAGAAGTGCCTGGTGTTCTAGCAGGAATTCAGAAAAACAAAACACACACACATGTAAAGAAATTAAAATTTGGGAAAGAAATATAAGATAACTATGTTAAACATATTATCAAAATTACTAGAAGCGAGGCTTACTTTAAATTTAAAAACAAAGAAAAAGGCATAGAGGGAGTAATAACTGGAGACACATCACACATAGAAACAAAAGAAACAAAAACACCTAAATAAATAAAGGGAGATTAGTAGAGTTCAGGCATATACAAGATAATAAAAACCTGAAAAACAAATTAGATCAGTAGGCCTTTTTCTCATTGCATTGATGCGGTATTAAGTATTGCTTTGGAGTTAAATAGGCATCAATGAAGGGAACAATGCCGCAACAAACAACATGATGATCGACATTATAGAGAATGGTATAGCATTCTTGCTATTGCCATTACTTGGAGGAATAGTGCTGATTTGTAAAGCATTACCAGAACAAACTGGGTACACTATATTTACAACAGCTAAATTGGTACCAGTACGAGTAATTCGATATTGTTGGCTATTTATTGTAGTGGTAAAAGAATTACTCGTCGGTAAAGGCACGTTAATAACTATTGAGCGAGAAGTACCACATTGACCAGAGGCAGGTGATGAAATAATTAGCTGTGAACCTGAGATTGAAACTCCTGCATTTCCAGTCATACAACAGCATTGCGTTTGAGAACATGTATTATCAATCGACCATGTACCAACCCAGCCAGTAGGAGAATATGCAGGATTAGTGGAAGAAGTTGATGAAATCATCATGTTCTGGGAGGCAGTGCTACTACTTGAAGCAGTATATACCGGGGGAGAGCTACAACTACGACCAGAATAACCTCCTGTACATTGACATAAACCTCCAATGCAATTACCATGGGCTCCACATGAATTTATGTTACAAGGAGCTTGTAAGGGTGTGCAGCTGCATATACCATTCGTATTGTTGTAAGTAGGATCGTATGGTTTACAACATGGACATTGATTGTTAACACAAAAACCACCGGCACTATTGGCTGGACAGCTGCCAGTATAAATAACACAGGTATAATCTCCAGGAGTGTTTACTTGACTATTTGTAGAGAAAATAGCTACATTTCCACCGGTGTATAGGACAGTATTACCATCATCTTGCATTTTTAAATAACAATTCGGTCCTTGTCCAGCAGTGTTACTACTCCAAATGGGAGAATTGTTGTTACCATACAGCACAAGATTACAGTCAGATTGCATCTTTAAATGGTATGGATGGGGTGCAGCATTGCCAGCAGTTCCACTTCCATAATCTGGTTGTCCCTGAGTATAGACCACCAAATTTCCATCGGTTTGAAGGGTAAATGTATAATAACAATTAGATGAAAGAAGATACTGTCCTTCCAGTAACAAAGAATCATTGCCATAGAGTATATTTCCCCCTAGGACAATTTCCAGGCTTCCAAATAGAATTAAACCTATCACGAAGACTAAGCTAATAGCTCTCGATCTAATGAGCAACATTTTAAGCATTCCAATAATGAAACTAAAAGTTTTACAACTATATCAGTATTGTTCGCTCAGAGACTGTGCGGTCATTGTCAAACACGACCGTTTCACTTTTGTAACCCCTGTGATAGATCTTATTAAATAGAGAAAAGCGAAACGCTACAACAATATTACTGCCTATACTTTTCGTTAATACAGTAACTATTAGTACAATCTATCCCGTCAATTGATTTAATATTAATAAATATGGAATCCAAAAATGGAAATGATACTGTTGTATTAATAGCAAATAATGCTTCAGACACTGACTCAGAGATAGAAATACAAAAACGAGTAGATGAAATTAAAGCATCCCTATTAAAGCATCGTAAAAGTTTTTATCCCTTGTTTGATGAAAAGAAGCAAAAACCTCTCTACTATTACAATTATGTCGCTTTAGCTTTGGCCTGTGTTAGTGTTATTTTTAGTTTTATCCAACTGGCCCTTGATCCTCAGCCACATTGGAATGCTTTCAAAGATTGGATAAAGTGGTATGCATGGTGGTCCATTTTGGCAACATGGCAAATTGCTTTGGGTATTAGAATTATAAAAAAGAAGTCTTGGTCGGCTCAAATATCTCCTTTTGGTGATTCTTCTGCTCTAATGAACACCGATGACAAAATGTTACCAATAGAACCTTTAGCTTTTGTAGGTAAAGTCAAATATTTAGCAGGAGCATGCGTCGTCCTCGCGGTTGGTTCGTTTGCAATTGTCATGTCAAACATTGGAGGATACCAGCCAGACGGTTATTCTCGTTTTACTTTTGGCTTAGGTTTATTTTTTTGCATAGCAGTACCAATCGT
>JAULBW010012608.1:0-10487 GCA_032358265.1 Vaucheria bursata
TTCGTAATATTTTATCTGGGCAGCATGCGTGAGCCCAAGAGCCAGTAAATATGTGGCCACGCGAATTCTCATGCGTTTGACGGCTTCTAGCTAAATGTATGTATAAATTAACTTACTTTCCGCTATATTATAATATAAGTAAGAGTGTGTGACAATGCAATGATGTCTTAAAAGATTTGAATTTGGATCGTTCATGCAATTTCTGAGAAATTCTAGAATGTTATTTTATTTATTTCATCGAAATTTTTGGAATTGATTTTCTTCAAAGCGTTACTAATTATAGCGAAAAATGTCTTATCCGTCTAATATTTTAACGTTAATAGTGACCATCCTTCAACCTCAATATTCAGCATGCATTTGTGATAAAGGTGCTTGTAACCGTTTAGCACATATTGATTATTAATGTTGCATTTGGTACTTGAAAAACAAAAAATTTCACACATGCTAAATATTTCATCATGTGCAAAAGTTGCGAACGCAAAAATCACAACTGAACTTTGGCAGAGCCAAAATAGGAATATATTCCTATATATGATTCTGTTTTGATATCCCTAATAATTTACATTTGAAGTAAGAGTGTATTAAAATAATTAATGTATTGTATTTACTTTTCTTTTAAGTGAAAAAATGTTTTGTTATGAAGTCATTTTTCCCTACACTTCATTGCAAAAAATGCAGAACTGATTTCAATAATTTATAATTACAGGACTAAATATGATTAAAAGATCTGTTTAAAGTTAAGGCAAACATTGAATTGAACAGGGCATCATTGCTTCAGCTACATACTAATCGTAGTTTTCAACAAAGACATATATCAATAAATAAAATAAATTCACTAACATCTGTGTTCTCTTATACTTTGTGAATAATGTCACTTAGAAAGAGGAAATTAAAATATTGAAATCTTATAATCTCATCAAATTGCAAATTTAATAGACTGCATGCAGAGCAAGTAGAGGTGAAGTTTATGTACCGCTATCAAGATTTTTGGATATTCATAAAAACACCACACCAGGTCATTAGTTGAAACCGAATTAAATGCAAAATTAAAGTGATTTGTAGTACATATTTTATATGGAGGTTTTTCAGTCATAGTATGAAATAAAATAATACCTAATTACATTATAGTTTAACAAACAAATATTTCTAGCCATTTCCATACAAAACGGAGTCAGTGCAATGGGGTCAACCATAAAACAATACCAAGAGAATTTGTAACAATGATTGCAATGCAAGTTAAAATCAATTTTGATCAACATGATTTCATCGTAAAGTAAAGCAACTATTAGTTTGCATCAAACAGATTCAAAAAGTGTTGAATAGAAAGTTTGAATATTTCGAAATATAACAATGCCATGTAACAGTACAATGCAAAAGTATTTTTAAATTGGATATATTTTTTTTGATAATATTGTTTTAGAATGTAATGTTGGCATTTAAAATGCTAATGACTACCAATCTATGAGCATTAATGATGATTTTAGTGATGAGCTTGCTACGCATCAAGACAACTTGCACACATCAAGACAACTTGCACACATCACTTATATTAACGTATTATTGTGACAATACAGTTTATATTTTAAACAGCACTTTTCTCTAGCAAAAAAGAAATGAAAGTACCTTTGGTTCATGGTTGATATTTTAAAGCAAAAAAAAACGTAGCTTTAAGTTACAAAGAGATTGCTACTATAAAATGGTACAATTTATGAAGGTAAATTTTAGCATTTTATCTAAAAAAGGCCAACTTGTAAATTCAACTTGTATCAAAATAGTTGAGCCAGAAAGATATTTTATAAAAGTCTTAAGGATCTTCTACATAGAAGCCTAAAACAGAGAATATCACAAAATGTATCTAATCAAAGTTTTGAAGTTTTGGAAAGTAAAAAATATTGCAACAAATATAAAAATGATAGACCAAAAATTCAAATGCATTCAACACAATTCGCTTCAAAAATATTGACAAACAAGATGATTAATCAGACTTAATCAAAAGATAAAGTGTATGATTGAAACTATTTCTTTTAACCTCCATATCAATTCAAAGTTGTTTAATCAGTGATACTTTTTAAAGTTAAAAATATGAGAATACTCCTTTTTGAAACTATGTAACATTGTTTTACTCTACATTGCTTGTCTTAAATTTATAGTTCAAAAGTTAGATGTTCTAGCTTCACTTAACATTAATAGTTGGTTCAATTTTTCATGATTTTTAATCCAACTAATTTGCTGACACTTTGTAGTTTTCTTCTGTATATCAAGAGTTTAGAAAAAAAATACTCATTTGAAGAAGAACTTAAAGAAGAGTACTTATACTTTTTTGTCTTCAAGTACAAAAAATTCTAGCCAAAATTGTCTACAAATTTGCACCAAACTCTTTTCCATTGATATTTTGTTTCTATTGCTCATGTTGAACTTATCTGCTTTCAATATACTGTGCAGAAAACTAATCATTTTTTATCATTTGAGTCTTAAACTTTTAAAACATGATATTTTCCACTATTTTTCCAGCCAATTTTATCTTATTATCATACTACTTTGCATCTTATCATCATGCAGTGTCTGCATAGTACAATGTAGTATGGTAGCAATTTTTTTGTATTCTTTTGTATGAAAAACAAAGTAGAGATTTTGATTCTATTACAAAATGAAGGTGCTCTGCAAAATAGTATCAGAAATTTGGTTCTGAAGATTGTTTTAATTACTACATTTATTTAAAAAACAAGGGTGTTTAAAAAGAAAGGAACTAGATTGGGACTGCAGCTCTATTTCAAATATCATTTACTCTTTAGCACATCATTTATTCTTGGAGCAGTAAATTAATTGTCTTTACTGAACACCAGATGAACCCAAAATATTCAGGAATAACTTTCAATTCAGGTTTACCAACTAGTGTACATGCTCTAAACTGATAAAAATAGTGCTGGTTCAGACATTTAACTTAGAAGATAGATTTCTTTGGTAAGTAAAATGAACTTTGAAGTGCTGCATTTTTATGCTATCACTTAGTGCTGTAAAAATATTGAGGATAGTAGAATACTTTTCTTATAAGTTTTCAAGTGCAATCACTTGCTAAAAGATTTTCTACAAAAAACGAACACATCATGTTGCCTATAAATAACTTGGGCCCATCAAAAAGTTTCAAATATGACAATTAAAACTGCTGTTAATTTGGTTCTACAGCACAAACAAACATGCCATAAACACTCTTGCCAACTAGCCAACCTAAGAACCTTGCATTAGTATTTCAACATCCTGTGTTACTTTCTTAGGTAGTGTTTGCACTTTGTTAGCAGAAGAAACAGATCAAATTTTAAATTCAAGTCACTGTTACTGAAAAACTCATAAAGTTGTTGTTTATAGTACTCCATCCTAAAAGGGTAGCTAACTTTGTCCAACCACCAAAAAATTTTGCTCTGCTCACTACTTCCTTTTCTTGAAAATGGGCATGTATAATTGTTTCTGCTATGATAATCATATCAATTTGGTTTGTTCCAGAAATTAGGTGGCTCAACATTCAATGTCAGCAAACGCATACTTTGAGAAAGTTATTTATATGTTTATTTGTTATCCAGTTGCCATTTTACAGTGTGTGGTACATATTACCCATATTTCTGTCAGCACTCTCTTCATCAAGAAGTTATATATTTTTGACACTCCTCATGTAATTTTTCTCAGTGCAGTTGTAATTTTTCTCACTAATTATAAAAATATCAAAATTAGTTACTCATTGCCAGGTTAACTATGCTCATTATTATCTACAGAATAGGTATTTATTTACATAATCATCTACAAGACCTGATACTTTCAGTACAATAGGTCGTGTTGCCCCTCATCTTGAGCAATCAGCCCAAGGTCACCAATCTATTTACTCTATTTTAAAATGAAAGAAATGCCTCTTTTTCTTCAAAATTATAATTGTTCTTAGGCAAGCATTATGGCAGTTTCTAATCCATACTACTTTACCCTTGATCTATGGGTGCAAATTTTATCATGCATCGGAGTATGCAATATTTTTGAGAGAGGCACTTTTTTTACTGGAACTTTTTTTGGAAAGCAGTTGCTTTAAAATATATTCCCTATGTAAGTTATTTTGCAGACAGCTTGCTAATATTTGCACTTTCTTGTATGTTGAATGTTTTTCAAATCAAACTTGAGCACTGTCACCAATACAAATGCCATTCTCTGCAGGAATATACATTATATGTCAAATATTGAGCATGCTGTTAAGAGTATTCAACTTTTTAAATATTTAGTTATAATTGATGATTGCTACTTTTCTTCTTGTTTTCACTTGAGTTCTTCAACTCTCTAAGGTTTAAATAACTTGTAAAGTCAAGAAAATTTTTAAAGAGAAATGACTGGAAGTTATTGAGTCTGAAGTGGACTTGAAAGTTACCTAAAATAAAATAGCTGATCTTAGCCAAACCATCAATGTATTTTTTCAGTTGCCTAGGTACTTGAAGATGCTGATTTTAAGCATCATTTAAAAAAAATGGATTTTCTGTGGTTTAAATTTAGCAAAGTCATTTCATTCAAATGTAGTTATTGAAAATGTGATGCCCTCATCATTATTTTTATAGCAATAGCATTTCATATTCATTTGACAGTTAAAGACATTATGCACATAGTAAGATTGGAAATTATGCTGTAAAAATAAAAATGTGTCATATGTGACAGATTCAGAGATACTGTCCAATTATATTTGTAGTAAAACAATTGTCATTACATGTCTACTGTATTTGCCATCAGTGCATATGCCTAAGTCAATTATTGAAGCAGTGATGCTTGCTGCAATAACAACTTCCTGTATACAGAAAATTTGCTTTAGTCATATATATATATATATGACTTCAATATAGTTCAGATATCAACTTACAATCTGAATCAAGCAAATTTAGGGTACAACAAGCTTTAAACAAAATTAATTATTTTCATATATTTGGTCCAAAAAAATATTGCCATAACAATTTCATAGACTTTTCATCAATTGTAGTTAACAAGGGACAGGAATAAATGCAAGATATGGTTGGCCTCCTAAGTTTTCACTACAGTGAAAACAATCCTTGTTTGCATGATGGAATTTTTATTTTAAGTCATTTCATCATGCAACATTTAAAGCCTTTTTTTTGTGCTTAAAAGTTTAACAATGAAATCAGGTTCAATGATTGCTTACCTAGTCCCTTGGCTGCATTAACAATTTATTGGTAATTAATCATTTAAGTCAGCAATGATTGTTGATCTCAAGAAAACTTTTAAAGAGAAAAGAGGAACCAAGTTGATTTGCAGAAGTAACAAAAGTATGCTCATTTCAAAGGTTCTAGTTCAATAGCTGAATTAAAATCACCAGCAGTTTTGTTGTAAACAACATGTCATTTCAATAGTCAGAAACTAGTTAAGTTGAAATTTTATGACAAACTTAAATATGTTGAGTAGAGAAGTATTCCTGGTATGTAGAAAAAAGTTACTTGTTTGCTAATTTAAAATAGTATATTTTATCTGCATGATTTACGATCAAATTTCAAATATCCTTTGCATATATTTTGGATCATATTTTCTATGTATTGCTCATCTGAAACTGTTATCTTGGTGGCTACACCAGCACTAAAATCAAGGTAGAAGCAAATATACCACTTGAAGTGGCTATCTTATAAGCATGACTTAAGAATTTTCTTGATAGGGTAGTAAAAACAGAAGAGGCAATATCTAACAATAATTTTTAATAATGTTATTGTACTTAAGAAATTGTTACCATATGGTATTGGCATTGTGAGATTAAAGAATTTTCAAAGTTATTTTTTTAATGATTCTTTTGGACTTGTAGTTATTTCTAAGCAAGTTACTTCTAGAACTAAAAGAGTACTGTAGTCATTTTTCAAGTTCTTGCTTTCAAACGGTATAACTGTTAAGATGTATGGAGAAAGGTATAGTTATTTAATAAAAACAGCTACCTCTGCAAGTAGGGGAGTAAAGGCCAATGTATGGCAGAGGATTAGACAGCAAAAGCAGAAGAAAAGATTTTGATAAAATATATATTAGTTTAGTAAAACTTTAGAGGAGTGAACAGATAAACAATACTGAACAAATAAACACGTCCCCACTAGCTCCTGCGGTATACCCTCTTGAAGTGCCCTTAAAACTGGCTCTCCGTTGAATCTAGCTGAATCTCGCTGCATCTTATGCTCCATAAATAAAGGTTGCAATTTCCATAGGTGTGCTAATGACAATTCTAGAATAATCGAAGTAGTTCCGAGAATTTGTCTTTGGTGGAAAGAAAACGGAGTAAAGCAGAGTAATTGGCAATGAGGCCAATTCAAGCAGAATTATAACTTTAGTGACAACCGCAGAATAATATCCAGTCAGTTGAAATGCAGTTTGAAGTAGGCAAGGAAGGATTTGTGGAACTGATGATGTTCCAGAATAATATCCAAGAGGTACTATGACACAGAACATGCGTGGGTAGAAAATGATTGAAGAAGTTTCCACAGAACCATAAGGAACATGACACGTGGCAAATTGTAGAGTAAGTGCAGAAAGGTTTCCATAAAGGTTTGTGACAAAGGTGTCAACGTAAAAGGTTTTGGCATATAAGGCGCAATTTAGGATAAAAGGCGCAATTGGATAAATGAGGCGAAAGTTTAGGAAAAGTGTGGGCGAAATGTTAGGTGAGTGAAGGCAAATATGGGTGAACATAACTGAGTAGTTATGCCATAGAAATTTAAAGAGATAGCATGACCGGCAAATATTCTGACAATAACGGTAGAATTGATATTGTTAAAGTTCGACACTTTAATCTTTAATAAGCTTTCTCATCTTGAATTTTATCAAAAATATGATGCAAAGAAGTAAATATGTATCTATGAAGTTGGCCAACACTGTCATGTGTCTAGCCAGTAAAAATATTTTTTGTAATTTGATTAAAACAAATTCAAAAAGTATTAGTTGCACTATAAGTAACATGGGCAGTTGAAACAAGTGATTTGGCAAATTGTTGTAAATTATCTTTTTTGTTTCAAATCCAAAAACAATTAGAACTTACTGTTTAAAATAAAAATCTTAGAGTTGCTTTGTTAATTTTGTCAACCGAGTAAGTATAAAAGGAGAAAAATGACTATAATTCACAAAATTTGTAGAAAATGATTTATTCTCTTTTTGTGTAGACTAATGCCCATGTGAATAGATTTCTAGAGCAAAGAGTTTTGAAACTGTCTGGCCTGAGAGTCATTGCTGTTACTAGAGGGTACTTGAATAATGATTGAAGTTAATATGAAAAGCAAAGTTCATCTACTCAATGAAATTCATTAGATTTTACAGCATGATGAAACTGCTCAATTTTATATTCATTGAATTTGATTTGAGTAGGTTCACTTAGGTAACTCAACTGAAAAAATATAAAACTTAAATGTATTTATTCCAAATTTGTTGCAGTGCATGTTGTAAGTTGATTAGCTGTAAGGATACAAAGTAAAGACCCAAATTGTGTAGAATAGCGGGTTGAGTCATCTAGTTTGAGCTAATATGAAATGACTTGTTTATATGGAGCCATTATATAATAAGTAGCAAAGAAGTTCATTCTTTGCAACTCACACGTAATCTGTATTGTTTTCCTGTGTGTTGAGTCTTGTCTATTATTGTCTTAATAGGCATTAGTTATGGCCCAAATTGTAACATTAACTCTCAAGACTACAAAAAAAGTAACATTTCAATTATGGCATCTTGGAGCATGGGTACTCTTCTGGTTCATGGAAATTAAACAGTGTTGCTTACAAAGACTAGGAAGTAGTGGCTTAACTTTGATAAAAGTTAGATAAGATACTCTTACTTCAACCTTTTATAAGTAATATTTTTGCACAGGTATTTGAATATGTGAGTCATCTTGTAGAAAGAATAGGTAAGGTTATTTTACTTTGCTGTATCAAAAAGAATGCTAGTGAGAACTTTAAGCTTCCCAGCATCAGTAAGTGATTAACTTGCTCTACATTCTAGAAAATGACATCCACATGGATAGTATATGAACTTTGTAATTGTCAGGATATTTGCCGGTCCTGCTATCTCTTTAAATTTCTATGGCATAACTGCTCAGTTATGTTCACCAATATTCATCTTTATTCACCTATATTTTGCCTGCACTATTTCTATAATTTTTGCCTCTTTTACCTATTTTTACCTTTTATCCTATTTGTGCCTTAAATACCAAATGTTAGGATTTGACTTTTGCCGTGTGATCTGTTCTACTATCCATGAACTGTTTCTGACTATTGATGATTTGTAGGCTGTTATTCAAATCAATTTGACTTAATTTGACTGATATGAAAATAATGTTGGAAAACAATGTGTTACCAAGATTATTCTTGGCAATGCATGGATAGAGCATAATGAACTGCACTTTTACGTATAATCATTATGTGTTGTGTTCCCTTGTTACCTGTTCTGGTTTATACGTTAGTTCAGTAATCATACTCTTACACCAAACCCTTTATGTCTACACCTTTGTCACAATCCTTTATGGAATCCTTTATACACCTGCTCTACAAATTGCCACATGTCATCTTTCTTATGGTTACTTGGAAACTTCTTGGATTATTTTCTACAGCTAGTTCAACCTACAAAAGAATGGTCCTATTTTCATCATGCTCCCTCAAAACTCTCCTTTACCAACTTCAACCTCAGCTTCAAATGACTGGATATTATTCTAGAACAGTCATCAGAGCTTTAATCCTGTTAGTATTGGCCTTTCATCAATTTCGTTACTTTATTTTGCTTTACTTCTGCCATGGATAATTTCTTGGAATTACACAAATAATTTTAAAATTGTTGCAAGAATACATGTGGAAATTATTGGATTTATTTATGGACTAAAAGATGCAACAAGATTCACCGGAGAGCCAGTTTCAAGGGCATTTTAAAAGGGTATATTGCAGGAACTAGCAGGGATGTTAATTTATTAAGTATTGTTTTTCTGTTCACTTTTCATAAGTTTAAAAAACTTTCATACTTTGTTAAATCTTTTTGCATTTGCTGTTTTCTCTCTGCCTACATTGACATTCGCCCCACCTTAGATACCAATAAATATATTATATTATTGTATTGTCTTTTCCTTTCTCTCAACAGTAATGAATTTTTGTTGTTTTAGTACTAGTTAGTATAATTTGGTCATTAGGTTAAATGCAAAGCAGCAATCTTTCAGCAGTAGGTCCAGCACTGTATATACACTTGGTTGGTAGTGCACCTGAACCAAGACTTTTTGAAGGTTAAAGGCTACATAGAATCTTTGGCCAAGACTTTTTAAGCAATAGAGTATACGTAAAATATAAAAGTTTGGAGAATATGATTAATGAATGCAATAAAAAACTTTTGTAAAGATTCATTGATTTTACTCATATTAAATGAATATGTCTGGTGGAATTTTATGTACACAACAAATTTCTGGCTTTATTGTACCAGTTTAATCTAGCTGCAGTATGCATTATAAAAATGCTTGCAGGCCTTTAAGCAATTTAATACATATTGGAAAACTGGATTAGTCTTCTCTTTTTCAGATACAAAAGGAAAGCAGCTAAAAAATTCAAATAAGAATGAGTAAAAAAATACAATGTAAACTATATTAAGATAACTTGCAGCCTGTGAAGTACCAAGCAGTAATAAACTTATAGAGTACATGAACTGACAAAGGAAAGCACATTTCTAGATTTTGATATTTCGAGAGTATGAAAAGAGTATGAAATACTTTCACTACATTTTCACTTTGATATCTTTTCACTTTATTTTGATTTTAGTGCATTTTTGTGTTTTTACTGATTAGAAGTTTTAGGTATTGAAGTATTTGAAAAAAATGCATTTGTGCATTTTGTTTGTATTTCCCTACTAATATAGGACACATATTGATTCTGATTTGGCTGTAAAAAGTCCCAATTTTTGATTTTGATTTTGATTCTACTGAGATGTTATTTTAGATATTTTTGTTACTGGTTCAATTTGGTATAGGTGAAATATTCTGTGATGATCTGTTTCGACTTTATTTCAATATGTTGACAAGATGGCTGCTTAACGGATAAAAATGTGATTAAAAATGAGCGTTTCGCTCTTTGTTAAATGGATCAGTATGAAAAAATTGAACCGTAAATTTAAATCTTCTGTTTTTTGGATCGGAATTAGTCGAGCTCATCAATGAAAATAAGAAAAATGAATAGGATTTTGAACTAGAAATTTATTTCACGAGCCGATTCGCAAAGAACACGGAAAATAATTTTAACTTTTCTATCTTTCTCTGAGAAACATCAAATTTCCACTTGACTATATTTTGCATTTAGTAAATAATTATATTAAAGAAATCATTCATACTGATTTTTACAGTAAAGTAAAGAATAATCATTGTTTAAGGTCCAATATAATTTTAGCTAGAAGCCGTCGAACGCATGAGAATTCGCGTGGCCACATATTTACTGGCTCTTGGGCTCACGCATGCTGCCCAGATAAAATATTACGAA
>JAULBW010012640.1:0-10436 GCA_032358265.1 Vaucheria bursata
CGCCAAGGCCAACCCCGGCAAGCTCAACTACGGCAGCGGCGGCAACGGCAGCGCCGGCCATCTGGCGGGCGAGATGTTCAAGAAGGCGGCCGGCATCTTCGCGGTGCACATCCCCTACAACGGCGCAGGCGAGGCGCTGCAGGCCTGCCTCTCGGGCGAGGCGCAGCTCTTCATCGGTCCGGAGGCCGCCGAGCACATCCTGGCCGGCAAGCTGATTGGCCTCGGCACCATGGGCGACAAGCGCTGGAGCGGGCTTCCCGACGTGCCCTCCACCGTGGAAGCGGGCGTTCCGGGCTGGGCGCCGCGCAGCTGGCACACCATCACCGTGCACTCCAAGGTCCCGGACCCCGTCAAGCAGCAGCTCGCCACCGCGGTGAACAAGATCCTGGCGAGCGACGACGTGAAGGACAGGCTGGTGAAGTTCGGCCTAATCCCCGGCATCGTCGACCTCGCCGGCATGCGCAAGCGCGCCGACGACGACCTCGTCGAGTTCGGCGTGCTCATCAAGGACGCCGGCCTCGCGCTGAAGAAGTAGCCCGGGGCGCTCTCGCCACGCCGTGCGAGCCGCCCACGAATGACGTGCCCCGTCACTCCGTCCGGCCCCGGCAGGACGGAGTGATGGCGAACATGCTTCAGACTGCTGCAGGCCGGAGGCTTGCCGCCCCAGCAATGGACACGAGCCCATGAAAATCGTCGCGGCGGGTGACGCCATCTTCTCCAGCCGGAACCTCGCCAACCGGCTCGATCCCGCCCTGCTCGGTCTCGTCCGGGGCTCCGACGCGGCCTTCGTCAACGCCGAGTTCATCTGCCCGCAGCGCACGACGCCGCCGGCGCCGCGCCGCTTCATCACCGCGGTGGGCGAGGAGGCGATCGACGAGCTGATGGCGATCGGCTTCAACCTGATCTCGTTCGCCAACAACCACACGGGCGACTTCGGCCCGCAGGGCGTCCTGGACACGATCGAGGCCTGCGAGGCGCGCGACGTGATCGCCAGCGGAATCGGCCGCAGCCTGGAGGAGGCGCGCGCACCGCGCTTCCTCGACACGCCGGCCGGCCGCATCGCCATCGTCTCGGCGAGCACGACGCGCTCGACGGAGTTCGCCGCGAGTTCCCCCGGCGCCGGCATCGCGGCGCGCCCCGGCCTCAACCCCCTGCGCTGGGGACGCGCCTACGTGCTGCCGGACGCGGAGTTCCGCGAGTTGCAGCGCATCGAGGCCATGCTCGGCATCGCCGAGAGCCGCAAGGAGGTCCTGCGAGTCGAGGTGGTGAAGGACCCGGGTCCGGACCGCTTCGGCTTCGGCTCGTTCTTCGAGGGCGCGCTGCAGATCGAGCGCGGCGAACGGGCCCATGTCCGCTACTTCCACAACGAGCGCGACGGGCGGGCGATCCTCGATTCGATCGGCGACGCGGCCAACCGAGCCGACGCCGTGATCTTCAGCCTGCACACGCACGAGGGCACGGACGAGAACTGGTACTCGGAGCGTCCCGCCCCCTTCATCGAGGCGTTCTGCCGCAAGGCCATCGAGGCAGGCGCCACGGCGGTGATGGGGCATGGCCCGCACATGATGCGCGGCGTGGAGATCCATCGCGGCCGCCCGATCTACTACTCCCTGAACAGCCTCTTCATGGAGTTCGAGACCGGGGAGTACCGCATGACCCCGGAGATGTACGAGGCCTACGGCTTCACGCGCGACAGCCTGCCCTCGCACTTGCACCGGTCCCGTGTCGAGGACGCCGCCGGCCATCGCATCGGCTTCTATGGCGAGCCGCGCTTCTCCCGTGCCGGCCTCGCCCTGTGCGAGGTGTCTCCCGACGGCGTGCTGCCGACGCTGGTGCCGATCGACATCGACATGAACCGGCCCCGCCCCACCCAGCGCGGCGTCCCGGCGATCGCCTCTCCGTCCGTGGGCCGGGCCATCGCCGAGGACCTCGCGCGCATGAGCGCGCCCTACGGCACGCGCGTCACCTACGACGACGGCAGCGGGGCCATCCGGTTCGAGGGCTGAGCGCGAGGGGGAGCGCCCCCTCGCCAGGCGGCAGGGCAGACGCCTCAGTACCCGCGTACGGGGTCGACGCGTCCTGCCGGGATCTCGCCGGCGAGATAGGCGTCGAGATTGGCGCGCAGGCGGCGGGCCAGGCGCTCTTCTCCGTCCTCGACCGCACCCGACTCGTGCGGCGTGAGACGGATGCCGGGATGGCTGTAGAACGGGTGCCCTTCCGGCAGCGGTTCGGGGCTGGTGACGTCGAGCGTCGCCGCACCCACCGCCCCGCTCGCGAGCGCCCTCAAAAGGGCGTCGTCGTCGATCAGCGCCCCGCGTGACACGTTGACGAGGTGCAGTCCCGGCCGCGCCGCGCCGAGCACGCCATCGTCCACGCAGCGGCGCGTCTCGGACGTGAGCGGCATGGCGAGGACCACGTGGTCGGCCCACGCGAAGAGGTCGCGCAGGGAGCCCATCATCGCCACGCCCTCCGGCCCGGATCCCCCCGACCGGCGGACCGCCGCGACGTGGAGGCCGAGGGGGATGGCCAGCCGCGCCACCTCGGCGCCGATCGCGCCGAAGCCGGCGATCCCGAGCCGCTTGCCGGCGATGGCGCCGAGCGGCCGTGCGCGCCACTCGGACGGACCGGCGATCCGCGGCGCCGTGATCCTCTTCTCGTGGGCGAGAACGGCCGCGACGACGTACTCGGCCATGGCCGCCGACTGCACGCCGACACCCCGGGTGACCAGAGGCACGCGATGGATCCAGGCGGGGAAGGTGTCGAGCCCGGCGGACGCGATCTGGAGCCACTCCAGGCTGCCCGGCCACGTCGCGGGCACCTCGGCTGGCGCCGCCTTCCATTGCGTCTGGTAGGTGAAGAGCGCCTGGGCGCCCGGCGGCGGATCCCACGCCGCCCGACCGTCCAGGCGCACGATCTCCGGCCGCGCGGGGTGCGCGGCCAGAAGCTCGTTCTGGGTGTCGTTCAGCGTGCTGGCGATGACGAGCGTCGGCATCGGCGCGCGGCTCAGTGCATGGCCTCGATGGAGAGCGCGATGCCCTGGCCGCCGCCGATGCACATGGTGCAGAGCGCGCGCTTGCCGCCCGTCCGCTGCAGCTCGTAGAGCGCCTTCACCAGGATGATGACGCCCGTGGCGCCGACCGGATGACCGAGCGCGATCGCGCCGCCGTTGGGATTGGTGCGATCGGCCGGCAGGCCGAGGTCCTTGCTCACCGCGCAGGCCTGGGCGGCGAAGGCCTCGTTGGACTCGATCACGTCGAAGTCGGACGCCTTCAGGCCGGTCTTTTCGAGGAGCTTGCGCACGGCCGGCACCGGCCCGATGCCCATCAGCGAGGGCTCGACGCCGGCATGGGCGTAGCCGGTGATGCGGGCCAGCGGCTTCTTGCCGTGCTTCATCGCCCGGTCGGCCGCCATGAGCACCACGGCCGCCGCGCCGTCGTTGATGCCCGAGGCGTTGCCGGCCGTCACCGATCCGTCCTTCTTGAAGGCAGGACGCAGGCTCGCGAGGTTCTCCAGCGTCGTGGCGGGCTTGGGGTGCTCGTCGGTGTCGAAGGTGACGGTGTCGCGCCCCTTGCGCACCTCGACGCCGAGGATCTGGTCGGCGAAGCGCTTCTCGGCGATGGCCACGCCGGCCCGGCGCTGGCTCTCGGCGGCGAAGGCGTCCTGGGCCTCGCGGCTGATCTGCCACTTGGCGGCGACGTTCTCGGCGGTGATGCCCATGTGGCCGGCCCCGAACGGATCGCTGAGGGTCGCGAGCATCATGTCCACGAAGGTCATGTCGCCCATCTTCACGCCGCTGCGGATCGACTGGGTCGAGTGAGGTGCCCGGGTCATGCACTCGGCGCCGCCGGCCACGGCGACGTCGGTGTCACCCAGCGAAATCATCTGCGCGGCCGAGATCACGGCCTGCAGGCCGGATCCGCACAGGCGGTTCAGGGTCATCGAGGGAACCTCGATCGGAATGCCGGCGCCGATGGCCGCCACGCGCGACAGGTACGCGTCCTTGGGCTCCGTGTGGATGACGTTGCCGAACACCACATGGCCGACGTCGGTCGGCGCGACAGCCGAGCGGCGCAGGGCCTCGGTCACCACGAGGGCACCGAGTTCGGTGGGGGACTTGTCCTTGAGGGCGCCCTGGAACGAACCGATGGCCGTCCGCACGCCATCGACGATGACGATGTCCTTCATGTGCCTTCCTTCCCTGGTCTTGCGTCCGTTGAGTGTCGGAACCCGGTTAGCACATCGGCGGGTGCGAAGGCACGGCCTTGAACGCAGGCTCGCCCCCCGCGGCCTCGCACTTTCGGGGGACGAAGCCCTTCCCGGGCGGTGCTGCCGGTTGGACCGGGCAGGCGGCGATCCCGGGCGTCCGTTTCCCTCGCGGCGCGGCTTGGTCTAGAACGCGGTGTAACAACGCGGAATTGCAACCATGAGCGATCTGCATCAGCAGGTGCGCACCGCCATTCTCGCCGCGGACGCGGTCGGCTTCAGCCGCTCGATGAGCGTCGACGAGTTGCGCACCGTGCAGGCGCTGGCGGAGAGCCGTCGCGTGATGGATCCGCTGATCGCCGCCCACGGCGGCAGGATCTTCAGCACGGCCGGGGACAGCGTTCTGGCCGCGTTCGACGACCCGCGGTCGGCGGTGCGCGCCGCCGTCGCCATCCAGGAGGCCTTGGCGGCCGGCGACGGAAAGGCGCGCCTCGTCTACCGGGTCGGCGTGTCCTACGGCAATGCCATCGTCGATGGGGAGGATCTCCTCGGCGACACGGTCAACGTGGCGGCGAGGCTCGAGGCGACGGCCCCGGCGGGTGGCATCTGCATCTCGGGCGAGGTCCACGAGCGGCTGGCCACCGGGGCCGACGCCTGGCAGGACCTCGGCCTCCGCCACCTGAAGAACCTCGTGCGGCCGGTCCGCATCTTCCGGCGGTCGGTCGCCGGCTCGGCCGAGCCCGATGCCGTCGCGCGGGCCCGGCGGCCCATGCTGGCCGTCCTGCCCTTCACCAGCGCCGATCCCAACGACGAGTATCTCGCGGAGGGCCTGGCGGACGACGTCACGGCCGGCCTGTCGCGTTTCAGCCGTCTCGCGGTGCTGGGAACGGCGTCCTCGCAGGCCTATCGCGGGGGCGACCTCACGGCGGCGGCCAACGACCTCGGCCTCGACTACGCGGTCCGGGGCAGCCTGCGGCGCCTCGGCGACCGCGTTCGGCTGTCCGTTCAGCTCGTCGCCGCCCGCTCGGGCCTCACCATCTGGGCGGAACGCTACGACAGCCTGGTCTCCGACATGTTCGCGGCGCAGGACCAGATCGCCGCGACCGTGGTGGGAACGCTGGCGGGCGTGGTCGAGGAGGAAGGCGCCCAACGGGTCGCGCGCAAACGCACCGAGAGCATGGAAGCCTACGACTTCCTGCTGCGCGGCATGCACCTCGCGCGCAAGCTCGATCCCGCCTCGGCGACCGAGGCGCACGCGATGTTCGAGCGCGCGCTGCTGCTTGACCCCGGCTACCCCATGGCGCTGTCGTGGCTCGCCCTGATGCGGCTGCGGCGCTGGGCCTTCGAGCCGCGCGACGGCAAGGAGGAGAGCCTCCTCGAGCCCGCCCGCCGGGCGCTCGCACTCGACCCGCACGAGAGCTGGTGCCACCTCGTCTTCGGCCAGATCCTGCTCTACCTGCGCCGCTTCCACGAGGCGGAGGAGCATCACCGCCGCGCCTGCGAGCTGAACCCTTTCGACGCCAACGTGCTCGCGCTCAGGGCCCCGATGAGCCTCTTCATGGGCGACCCGGTCGAGGGGGAGGCCTGGGCGCGGCGCGCCATGCAGCTGAACCCGCGCTACCCCGACTGGTACCCCACGAACCTCGGCCTCGCCCTCTACCTGCAGGAGCGCTGGCGAGAAGCCGGCGCCGTCTATGCGGGCGTTTCGGCCCCGCAGGCCGGCGTCCTGGCGGGCCTCGCCTCGAGCCTCGCGCAGGCCGGCGACAAGGAGGCCTCGGCGGATGTGGCCCGGCGTCTCCTGGCCATGGTCCCCGGGTTCTCGGCGCAGCGCTTCGTCGACGGCCGCCCGTTCGTCCGCGACCGCGACAGGGCGCTGCTGCGCGACGGCCTGCGGCTGGCAGGCCTCCCGGACTGAGGGCCCGTGAAGCGACCTCAAGGGCCGCACCACAACGTCACTCAGGGTGCGCGCCACCTTTCATCCGTCCTGCCCGGGCTTGGCCCGGGCATCCACGACTTTGCCGGGGCCATCCTCAGTCGTGGATGGCCGGGCCAAGCCCGGCCAGGACGCGGAGAGGAGGAGCTAGCTGGACTGAGAAGGCTTCCCAAGATCTGGGGTTGCAGCCTAAGCCGGCCCCGCCAGCGACCGGGCCAGATCCAGCAGCTCGCCGCCGGTGGCCAGCGGCTCCAGCAGGCTGAAGTGGTTCGCGTCCGCGACTGCCAGCGGCGCCGGCGCGCCCCAGGCGGCGGCGAGGCGGGCGGACTGGTCGGCGAAGGCGGCCGTCTCGCGGGCGCCGTAGGCGAGCGCGATGCGGGTCTTCGGGGCGGGCCGCAGGATCGGGCTCAGCGCCTTCGCACGCGGCACGTCGTCGAGGCCGAGAAGGTGCCCGAGTGGAATGCCGCCAAGCGGGACGAGGTCGAACAGCCCCGACAGCAGCAGCGCGGATTCCACCGGCGGGGCGCCGGGCTCCGTGGCGGCGACGGCGGCGAGGTGGCCGCCCGCCGAGTGACCCGCCAGATGCAGGCGCGACGCGTCGAGGCCCAGCGCGTCCTGGTTGTCGACGAGGAAGCGCAGGCAGGCGATCGTCTGGGCGACGATCGTCTCCAGCGGCGTGTCGGGCGCGAGCCCGTAGTTCGGCATGGCGACGGCGTAGCCCGCCTCCAGCATGCCGGCAGAGAACTGGGCGTGCTGGACCTTGTCGCTCGCCTGCCAGTAGCCGCCATGAATGAAGACCCACACGGGAGGCTTGCCGCGCTCCGCGGGGCGGAACAGGTCGAGCTTCTCCCAGGCGCTGGGACCGTAGGCGAGATCGAGCCCGCCCTTGTCCCGGCAGAACGCCTTGCCCTCCGCGCTCCAGCGGCGGAACAGCGCGGTCATGTCGGTCTGGCGCCGCGGCGAATACTCCGCCGCCAGCGCGGCGACGCCAGGATCGGGCGCCCCGGCCCGCTTGAAGGTCACCGTCACCGTGAGGCCGGCCTCGGTCGAGGGCCGCAGCGCGATGGGCGGACGGAAGCCGGCGAAGGCCTCGCGCCAGGCCAGTTCCACCTCGTGGCGGGCCATGTGGAAGCGCTCGGGCTCGTCGCTCGTGAACGACGCCCGCACCATGTGGTGCGGCCCCGCCCCTTCGCGTCCCATGGCGGCGAAGATCTCGGCGAAGGCGTCTCGCAGGGCTTCGGTGGCGTCGCGCTGCGACGAGCGCCCCGTGAGGTCAAATTCCGACATAGCGCGACACGATCTCCGGCTGGCTGGCGAGCTCGGCGCTGGATCCGGACCAGACGGTCCGGCCGCGCTCGACGATGAAGTGGCGGTCGGCGATGCGCTGCAGCACCATCTCCGAGCGCGAGACGCCGTCGTGCTCGAGCTGCGCGGCGGCGGTCTCCTCGAGCTCCGCGAACTGCTGCTGCAGCCGCGCGCGGGCGTCGGCGTCGGCCGAGAGCTGCGAGCACATCGCGTAGGAGGTCGTCGGGTACTCGTAGATCATGTCCGTCGTCAGCAGGCCGAGCGCGGCGGTGATGCCGGGGAACGACGGCACGAGCACGCGGCGCGTGCCGACCTCCGGTGCGATGTCGGCCGTGAACAGCGGGCCGGCGCCGCCCTCGGCGACGAGCACGAAGTCGCGCGGGTCGAAGCCCTTGCGCACCGAGTTCTGCTCGATGGCGTCGACCATCGAGTGCACGAGGATGCGGTAGATGCCGAGCGCGGCCTCCTCGGTGGAGATGCCGAGCGGCCCGCCGATGTGCTCGTCGATGGCCTTGCGGGCGAGGTCCTCGCGCAGCGCGATGCGCCCGCCGAGGAACAGCTCGGGCCGCAGCCAGCCGAGCGTGATCAGCGCGTCCGTGGCGGTCGGCTCGGTGCCGCCGCGGTCGTAGGCCGCGGGGCCCGGGTCGGCGCCCGCCGAGCGCGGCCCGACGCGGAAGATGCCGCCCGCGTCGACGTAGGCGATGGAGCCGCCGCCGGCGCCGATGGTGTCGACGTCGACCATCGGGATCATCGCCTGGTACGGCCCGACCTTGGTGTCGAGCAGGTGCTTCATGCGCAGCCGGCCGTCCTGCGCGAGGCCGATGTCGGCCGAGGTGCCGCCGACGTCGAGCGTGATCACGTTCGGCTCGCCCGACACGCGCCCGGCCCAGATCCCGCCCACGACGCCCGCGATGGGCCCGGACATGAGCAGGTTCACCGGGCGCTGGATCGCGCCCTCGGGCGTGGCCACGCCGGCCGCGGACGTCATCAGGTGGATGCCCGTCGACACGCCCATGCCGCGCAGCGCGGCGTCGAAGCGCTCCACGTAGCGCGCGACCTTCGGGCCGACGAAGGCGTTGAGGCCGTTCGTCGAGAAGCGCTCGTACTCGCGGTACTGCGGGATGACCTCGGAGGAGACCGAGAGGAACGCCTCGGGGAACTCCTCGCGCACGATCTCCGCCACGCGGCGCTCGTGCTCGGGGTTCACGAACGAGAACAGCAGGCAGACCGAGACGGACTCGACCTGCTCCTCCTTGAGCCGGCGGACCTGCGCGCGCACCTCGGCGTCGTCCAGCGGGATCAGGACGTCGCCGTTCTTGTCGATGCGCTCGTTCACCGTCAGCCGGTAGCGGCGGCGCACGATCGGGAAGGCCTGCCAGGGCAGGTTCTGCCAGAGCGAGAAGTTCAGCGGCCGCTTGTGCCGGGCGATGTGCAGGATGTCCCGGTAGCCCTTGGTCGTGATCATCCCGACCTTGGCGCCGTTGTGCTCGATCACGATGTTCGTCGCGATCGTCGTGCCGTGGAAGACCTGGTCGAGCTGCGACGGCTCGATCCCGGCCATCGCGCAGAGCTCGGTGATGCCCTTGACGGTACCCTCGGAGGGGTCGGCCGGCGTCGAGGGCGTCTTGTGGACGATCACCGTCCCGGCCTCGTCGTCGACGTAGATGAGGTCGGTGAACGTGCCTCCGACATCGACGCCTATGCGCCGCATCGCGACTCCTTCCCGGCGAGTCTCGTAACGAAATGTTCCTCCAGCGCTTCCCCGCGCGCTCCGGGGATTCTTCCGGCTGATGGGGGCCCAGTCAACCAAAAGTCCGACGTATTCGCGCAGGTCGCGCGTCGTGTGGCGCAGCGCCCCGTCGGGGATGATCCGCGGATGGCGGCACACACCCTCAGAAACCTGCGCGACGTCGAGGACTCCGCGCCGAAGTTCGGCCTCGCGCCCGCGCTGTCGGCGCGCTTCGCGAGCCGCGACCTGGGCCTGACGCAGTCCGGCCTCAGCCTGCAGCGCCTGGCGCCGGACACGAAGGGGCCATTTGGCCACCGGCACCACACGCAGGAGGAGGTCTACGTCGTGCTCGCGGGCAGCGGGCGCGCCCGCGTCGGGGACGAGCACGTCGAGCTGCGGCCCCTCGACGCGCTGCGCGTCGAGGCCAGCGCCCCGCGCGCCTTCGAGGCGGGCCCCGAGGGGCTCGAGCTACTGGCCTTCGGCGCGCCGGCGGTCGACGACCTCGGCCAGGAGGCCGAGATGCTGCCGGAGTTCACGACGGACTAGCGGCGTTCCCTCCGGCGGCGGCAACGCCGCGGGCCGGCACCGGCGACGACTGCACGATCGACGTCGTCGTCTGCCCGTACGGCGTGAAGCGGTCGATCAGCTCCTCCAGGTGGCCGACGTCGCGCGCGTGCACCTTGAGGTAGAAGCAGTCCTCACCGGTCACGCGGTGGCACTCGGCCACCTCCGGCACCGTCCGCGACACCTCCGCGACGGTCTGCAGCCGGCCGGGCACCGGCCGCATGCGGATGATCGCGGTCAGCGCGTAGCCGAGGGCCACGGGATCGACATCCGCGTGGTAGCCGCGCACGACGCCCCGCTCCTCGAGCCGCTGCAGCCGCTCCGCCACCGCCGGCGCGCTCAGCCCGACGCGGCGCCCGAGCTCGGCCAGGCTGAGCCGCGCGTCGCGCTGGAGCTCGGCGACGAGCGCTCGGTTCACGGCGTCGAGGTGGTCATTTGGCCGTTGATTCATCGGTTGAAGACGCTAGACGCCTTCGAACCACCCTTCAAGCCTGGACCGCGACCCGTCACCCTGACGGTCATGGCCGCCACGGCACGTCGTACCCGCCTGGCCGGCGCCGCCGAGGCGGCGCCCCCGCACCTGTACTTCGTCGTCAGCGCCGTCTTCCACTACCTCGGCCCCGCGTTCGCGGTGCTGCTGTTCGCCTTTGGCGGGCGGATCAACAGCTATGTGCGCCAGCTCGCCGGCGATAACGGCCGCGG
>JAULBW010012651.1:0-10429 GCA_032358265.1 Vaucheria bursata
CGTCCTTCGGCCCGCCGCTGCTCGGGGTCAACTACACGGGCATACCGGACCTCGACAAGCTGATCCAGATCGACGGTCAGCTACCCACGGGCGGCGAGCAGTTCGCCATGGACATCGACTCGGCCCGTGACAACGACTTCGTGGTCGGCCAGACCTATACGGTCGTAAGCCCGGTCACCGGGCCCCGGCAGTTCACATTGAGCGGCACGGTCGCGTTCAACAGCCTTGACAACGACACACTCGGCGCGGTCCTCAGCATCTTCGACACGCCGACGGCACAGGACTTCCTTGGTCGTCCAGGCCAATTCGACACCATCTCCGTGATCGTCGACGACGACAGCCAGGTCGCCACGGTCGAGGAGCGCATACAGGCCGAATTGCCACCCGGACTCGAAGTGGTCGACCGGACGGTCACGACACAGGAGCAGAAGGACGACTTCGGTCAGATATCGAGCACGTTCGGCACGATCTTGTTGGCGTTCGCGATCGTCACGCTCGTCGTCTCGGCGTTCCTCATCAACAACACCTTCCAGATCGTCATCGGCCAACGAATCCGCGAGCTAGCGCTGCTTCGCGCACTGGGCGCAACGGCACGACAAGTCAGCCGGTCGGTGCTGTTGGAATCGTTCCTCGTGGGCGCCTTCTCGACGGCGATCGGCATCGGAGCCGGGGTCCTCGTCTCTTTCGGGCTGCGTGCGCTGCTCAACGTGGTCGGCTTCTCGCTGCCGGGCGGTGGCGTTGTGATGAAGCCCCGCACGATCATCGTCGCCGTCATCGTGGGAATCGGCGTGACGATGCTCGCCTCGGTCGCGCCAGCTCGCAAGACCCGTCGCGTCCCGCCCGTCGCTGCGCTGCGTGAAGACTTCCAGCTCGAAGGGACGAGCCTGAGGCGCCGCATCCTGTTGGGCGGAGTCATCACGACGATCGGCGCAATCCTGATGGGGTGGTCGCTCTTCGGCACGCTCGAAACCGTTCCGCTTCTGATCGTCCTGTCGGCGGGCGCGCTCTTCGTGTTCGTCGGCGTCAACCTCCTGAGCCCGACCGTCGCGCGACCAGTCGCCCGCGCGCTCGGCGCGCCGCTCGAACGTATCTACGGCACAACCGGGAGATTGTCCCGCGAGAACGCCGCACGGAACCCGCGACGCACCGCGTCGACCGCAGCGGCGCTGATGATCGGCCTGGCGCTCGTCAGCATGACCGCGGTCGTCGGAGCGTCGCTCAGGTCGACGTTCCTCGACACGTTGAACAACGCGGTCATCGCGGATTACTTCATACAACCCAAGTCCCAAGGAGGAACCGCGGGCATACCGCCGGCGTACTCCCAGGAGCTCGCGCAACAACCCGAGATCGATTCGGTAGTGACGTACCGCTTCGCCTCGCAGGGTGTGCGCATCCGCGACAAGTCAAAGGACATCAACGGCACCCAGTTCTCCGAGTTCCCCAAGCACCTCGACATCGACGTGAAGGAGGGGTCGCTCGACGACCTCCCCCCCAACAGCATCCTGGTCCACGAGGACTCCGCGAAGGACAACAACCTCAAGGTGGGCGACCAGGTCGACGTGCTGTTCGTCGATCAGCAAACCGAGACGATGACGGTCGGAGCCATCTACGGCGACGCGTCGATCCTCGGCAACTGGGTCATCGACCTCAGCACCTGGGAGCGCCATTTCTCGCGCGACAGCGACGCCTTCGTAACGGCGAGGCTGAAGGAGGGCATCACGCCCGAGCAGGGTCAGGCCGCTATCGACCGCGTCACCGACCAGTTTCCGTCGGTCAAGGCCGAGACGAAGGCCGAGTTCGAGAAGAGCGTGAAGCAGCAGCTCGACTCCTTCCTCGCGATCATCACTGTCTTCTTGGCCTTCTCGCTGCTCATCGCGCTGATCGGCATCGCCAACACGCTGGCGTTGTCGGTCATCGAACGGACACGAGAGCTCGGGCTGCTGCGCGCGGTGGGCATGTCGCGCCGTCAGCTCCGGCGAATGGTGCGGTGGGAAGCGGTGATCGTGTCGGTGTTCGGCGCGTTGCTCGGTGTCGCGCTCGGCATCCTGTTCGGGATCGCCGCGACCAACGCCATGCCGGACTCTTTCGTCAATACCCTGTCGATCCCGGTGCGGACCATTGTCATCTACGTGATCGTGGCCGGCATCTTCGGCCTGCTGGCCGCCTTCTTCCCGGCCCGCCGGGCCGGCAAGCTCAACGTCCTCGACGCCATCCAGCACAACTGACGGCTCCTCAGCACTCATGTGCGAGCTCCTCGGGCCGATGGGAGGCCCGAGGAGGTCGCAGTGGGCGATCGAACGGACATCACGGTTGTGCTCGGGGTCGGCGGGTCCCGCCGTGCCGAGCTCTCGATCGCGCTGTCGGCCTCGGCAGTCGTGGTGGCCGATGAGGCCGACCGCTACCGCGCCCTCGACCTCGCCGAGGAGCTCGTCCCCGACGTGATCCTGCTCGACGAGCACGAGGACCGAGCGGGCTTCGGGCGGGCATGCCTCGACGCGACCCTGCGCACGCCGGCGTGCCGGCTGGTCGTCCTCGTCGAGGCCGACGACGAGCTGGCCTACGAGACCGTGCTCCAAGGCGCCTTCTCGACGCTGCCGAAGGACGCGCCCACCGCCGAGGTGGGCGCCGCGGTGCGGTCGGCCGCACGCGGCGAGTCCACCATCGTGCCCGGGTCGGCGGCTCGGCTGCTGGCCGACGCCCGGCGAGCGTCACGCGGGATGATCGACCCCACGGTCGCGACCTTGCGGCTGACCGCCACCGAGGAAGAGGTGCTCGCACGTCGAGCGGAGGGCAACGCTCCCGCCGTGATCGCCGCGCGCCACGACGTCACCGCGCGGCTCGTGAACCTGCACATGGGCTACGCGGTCGCCAAGGTGCACCACCACCTGCAGCGCGTGCGCACGCGCGACGCGGTCGTCGCGTCGGGCGCCAAGCTCCTCGGCTAGAGCGCCCGCGAAGTCTGCGCCGGCTGGCAGGCCGAGCACCAGTACGTGCTGCGCCGCTGCGCGCCGTGGTGGCGCATCTGGATCGGGGTGCCGCACACTCGGCACGGTCGTCGCGACCTCCCGTAGACCGCGAGCCCACCAGGCACGGTCGTTCGAGCCCCGTTGCCGAGGTTCGCCTGCAGCAACCGTGCCGCGGTCGCGAGCAGGCGTTCCCGCATCGGCGCCGCGACCTGGGACAGCGGCGTGAACGGATCCAACCGGCAGGCGAACAGCACCTCGCTCTTGTAGACGTTGCCCACCCCCGCGGCGACGCGCTGATCGAGCAGGACCTCGGCGATCGTGCGCTCGGGCTCGGGGATGCGGCCCATGCGAGCCAGCGCGTCGGCCAGGTCGGCGTCGGGACGGCAGAGGTCCGGGCCCAGGTGGTCGACCGGCGACGCCGGTGCGCCCTCGACGTAGGTGCGCACCACGGGCGCAGCGAAGCACACGGCGACCCAGCCCTCGACCTCGAGCAGCACGCGCATCTGGTGGGCGGGACGCTGCCACCGCTCGTTCGTGCGGTAAAGGTGCCAGCTGCCGGTCATCATCATGTGCGTCTGGAGCACGATCCCGCGGTCGAAGCGCACGAGCAGGTGCTTGCCGACGGCCTCGACTGCCTCGATGCGATCGCCGGGCCGCGGCCGATGGCCGACGAGGCGCGGTGCCTCGAACCTCAGGAGCACCTGCTCCTCGAGGGCGGGCCGCAGGCGGGCAGCAGTCCGGTGGAGGGTGTCGCCCTCGGGCACGCGGTCAGGCTAGGACGGCGGCCGCCGCGTCCGGTTCGGGAACCAGCGCCCAGTAGCGCTCCGCCTTCGGCAGCCGCCGCGCGAGGCGGCGCCGCGAGCGCACGCGGAACCGCACCGGCAGCTGGGAGCCGTAGCCCGCGATCCGCGCCGCCTTCACCACTCGGTCGACCGGCACGACCCGCTCCTCGGCGCGACGGCCGAGCCAGCGCGCGAACAGCCCGACGGCGCGGTCGGCGGGACGCGACTGCAGGTGGGGCAGCTCCTCGTAGAGCCAGACGTCGACCTCCGGGTGCGACGCGAGGATCTTCGCGGCGGTGTCGCGCACCCAGAGGTGGTCGGGATCCGTGGTCAGCGTGCGGCGACCACCGAGCAATGAGCGCATTCGCGACCACAGGCCCGGCGTCGCACCCGCGACGAGGCCTGCGCCCGCGGGCAGCACGACGGTGCACGAACTCGACCGCGCGGCCCAGCTGGTGAGCGCGTGACGCAGCCGACGCTCCTCGGCGTCGCCGCGCAGGTCGCGCGTGTAGCGGCGCGACAGCAGGTCGACCGCGAGGACCTCGTGGAAGCTGTCGGCGAACGCGGCGGCTTCCTCCTGCTCACGCGCCGAGATCGCCTCCTTCGCGGTGCCGAACCCGGCGGCGCGGTCGAACTCGCTCGCCCGGTCCGGTTCGGGCGCGGCCGTGAAGACGTCGAGCACCGTGACCGGGTCGACGCGCGCGAGCAGGGCGGCACACGACAGCGCGGCGTCGCCAACGTCTGGCGACACGATCATCAGGGGGCCGTCGGGGAGGGTCACGTCAGCCGGCATCCGGACGACCGTACGCCGCGAGGACCGCGTCGTTCCGAGCGGGGCGGCGCAACCACCGCCACGCGCGGCGAGCGAGGAGGTCGGGGTGCAGCATCGAGGCGAAGGCGATCCCGGTCAGCGGGTAGAAGAACGTGATCGCCATCAACGCGAGCACACCGACGTGGAACAGCCACGCCGCGGCGATCCACGCGTAGCGGATCCGTCCCCCCAGCAGGGCGAGCGGGGCGCCGAGCTCCACGACCATGGAGACGAACGCCAGAGGCGGGAAGAGCCACGCGTGCGCGACCAGCCAGCCGCCGATCGGCGAGTGGACGTCGCCGAGCACGATCTTGCGAAGGTTGTCGTGCGCGATGAGGTTGCGCAGGACGTCGCCCGACACCCAGTCCGCCCCACCGTGGCGCAACTTCGCCCAACCGGCGAGCACGTACGTGACGACGGTGAGCAGCGACATCAGCCGCAGCGGCCAGCCGTAGTCCGCTTGCGCGGTGCCCGCGGTGCCCGCGGTGCCGCGGCGCCGCTGGTCGAGCGACCAAGCGGCGGCGGCGGGCGCGATGGCGAGCACGGCCGTGTGGAGCACGAGGAGGTTCTCGACGTGCGCGATGTGCTGCCACGAGTTCGCGTACGTCGTCACCGTGAGCAGCGCGAGCGCGTAGAGCGGCCCGACCACGCGAAAGCGCCAGCCGACGGTGAAGGCCGCACCGAGCAGCACCGTCACCGCGAGCATCGTGCGCACCGCCCACATCGGCAGCGGTTCGTCGAGGGGCGCGAACACGCCGATCGGCGCGAAGCGCGCCGTGGGGAGCGGCGCGATGTCGAGCACGTACGGCACGCGCGCCGCGACCCAGATGGTGCCGAACGCGCCGACGAGCACGCGGACGGCCGCGATGCGCTCGGGTGCGGCCGGAGCGAAGAAGCGGCGGTCGAACGACGCGAGCACTACGGCACCGGGCACGACGCGTAGACGACGCGATCGATCGGCGTCTCGTCGCCGTCGAACCAGCGGATCGTGTCGTAGGTCTCGGTGACGACCTCGATGCGGGCGACGTCCTCGTCCGCGGCGCGGGCCGCGATCTCGGTGCAGAAGTCGGCGGCGTCGCCCGATCGGATCGCGACGGACACCGTCCGTGCCGCGTGGATGGGCTCGTAGCCCCCGGCGATGACCTCGGGCGACAGCCGCTCGTGGTGACCGTCGGCGGTGACGCCGACGGCGGTGTCGAGCGCCCGCACCCGGCCGCCGTTGTAGGAGAACATCGGGTAGTTGGACAGCGGGAAGCTGTCGCGATCGGAGATGCCGGGCGCCGCGACCGCGGCGACCGCGACGCCCGTGACCACGTAGACCACCCATCGCCGCACGAGCCCGAGCGTAGGCTCCGCCCGATGGGTGCCGGCATCGGAGGGAGGGTCGCGCGCGGGCTGCTGGCGTGGGTGCTGGCCGTCGTCGTCGTGCGCGCGGTGCTGCTGCAACCGGAGCACTGCGAGCAGCCGTCGCCGGAGCGGTTGCGTGAAGCCGCCGGCGAGACCGTCGCATGGGCGGTTCGCACGCAGCGGCCCGACGGGCGCTGGATCTACCGCTACGACGCCGCGGACGACCGCGATCTCGGCATCTACGAGATCGTGCGCCACTCCGGGCTCGTGATGTCGCTGTACCAAGCGGACCGCGACGGCTTCGCCGACGCGCGGGAAGCGGCGGACCGCGGCCTCGAGTACGCGAAGACGACGCTGGTCGACGCCGGCGGGGGCCAGGCGCTCGGGGGCAGCGACCAGATCTCGGTGGGCGCCAGTGCGCTCTTGCTCGCGGGGCTGACCGAACGACGCGAAGCGACGGGAGAGACGGGCGAGGACGCGCTCATGCACGAACTCGGCCGCTTCCTCGTGTCGCAGGTCGAGCCACGGGGCTCGGTCGCCGCGTACTACGACCCCGCGACGGGCGCGCCGGTGCCCGACACGTACTCGCCGTTCTTCACCGGCGAGGTCTTCTGGGCGCTCACGAGGATGCACCTCGAGTTCCCCGACGAAGGCTGGGACGAGCCCGCGCGCCGCATCGCGCGCTACCTGGCCACCGAGCGCGACGACGCAGAGGACCGGTTCCCCGACATCCCCGACCACTGGGCGTCCTACGGGTTCGCCGAGATGTCGCGCTGGCCCGGCGAGGAAGGCGGCGCCGCGCTCGACGACGACATGCGGGCGTACACGCGCCACGTCGCCGAGCTCGAGAGCATGCAGGTGCGCTGGGACTCGACGCGGACGAACAGCACGTGGAGCCGCCTCACACGTGGCGCCCAGGCCCTCGGCGCCGGCGTCGGCACCATCGGCGAGGCGCTCACGATGCTCTGGCGGACCCCCGGCCTCGGCACCCCGGCGCTGCACGAGCGCGCGAGCTGCGCGGTCGGCGTCATCGTCGACCGGCAGGTCAGCCCCGAGGAGGCCGAGGCCTACCCGAACCCGGACCGCGTGCGCGGGACGTGGCTGACGGGCACGGTCACGCAGATCGACGATCAGCAGCACTCGCTCTCCGCGATCCTCAACCTCCTCCACAACATCCAAGCGGGAGCGACGTCGTGACCACGCCGGGCGTTCTTGCCGAACTGGTGAGCTCTCTGCACCCCAAGGGGTGCAGAGAGCTCACCAGAACGAAAAGGGCGGGCGAGCGATGAACGTGTGGGTCGCGCTCGCCGCGCTGATCGTGGCGGTCAACGCGCCGCGGCGTCGTGCCGCGCTGTCGGTCGACGACACGCGCATCGTGGCGATGGGCGCCGGGCTCACCGCCGTGGTGCTCGTGCTCTTCGGCGCGGTGGCGACTCCGCTGCTCGATGCGTTGGACGTCAGCGCGGCCAACCTCCGCATCGGGATCGGGTTGGTGCTCGCGGTGGTGTCGGTGCACGACCTCGTGCGCAAGCCGCCCGCGCGCGGCGCGGCGTTGCCGGGTCGCGCCGCCGCGATCGTGCCGGTGTTCTTTCCCGTCCTGTTGCGCCCCGAGGTCGCGCTACTCGCATTGGCGATCGGTGCCGATCATGGCGTCGCCGTGACGCTCGTCGCCGCCGTGATCGCGATGGGAGTCGTCACCGGCTGGCATCACGTCGCGACACCACGGGCCGGCGACGCGGCGTTCGCGCGCGTCGAGCGCGGGCTCGGCGTGCTCGACTCGGGCGTCGCGGCCGCGCTGGCGCTCGCGATCGCCGCCGACGGCGTGTTCGCGATCTGACCCGGTGCCAACCGTGCCGGACGTCGAGTGCCTGTTGATCACCGGCACCGCCGGCGTCGGGAAGTCCGCCGTGGCCAAGGAGATCGGCGAGCTGATGAGACTCGACTCCATCGACTTCGCGGTGATCGACCTCGATGCCGTGGCGAAGTGCGACACGGACCCACCCGTTCCGGGTTTCTACGGCTCGGCTTTGATGATCGAGAACCTCGCGGCGATGTGGCCCAACTACCGGCGCTACGGCGTGCGGCGAGCCGTGTTCGCCCGCGCGGTCGCGAGCCGCGACGAGTTGCAGCAACTGCGCGCCGCGGTGCCCGAGGGGTCGTGGTCGGTGTGCCGGCTGACCGCACCCACGCGCGTCGTCACCGAGCGGCTCGTCCAGCGCGAGACGGGCACGGCGCGCGACTTCCTCGTGTCGATCTCACAAGCGCTGGCGGCCGAGCTCGAGGCGGCCGCGATCGAGGACCTCGCCGTCGCCAACGATCGGCCCCTCAGCGAGGTGGGAGCCGAGAGCGGACAAGTAGCGCGCGCGGTGAGCAACGACGGCCGATCGGGGCGCGGGCACGAATTCGCCGAGGAACTATTCGTCACCAATGGCGCGGACGAGCTACGAATCACGGGTGCACTCCCCCGGCGGCGACCTCGGCAGCGGGCACCCGCGCCGCTGGGTGATCCTCGGTGTCCTGTGCGGTGTGCTCATCGCGATCACCATCGACAACACGATCCTGTCGATCGCCCTGCCGAGCATCCGGGTGCAGCTCGACGCGAGCGAGACCGACCTGCAGTGGATCACTGCGGCCTACGGACTGGTGCTCGCCGGGTGCCTGCTCCCCCTCGCCGTCCTGGGCGATCGCTTCGGGCGTCGGCGCATGTTGATCTTCGGCCTGTCGATGTTCGGCATCGCGTCGGCCGCGGCGGCGTTCGTCGACACGCCCACCGCGTTGATCGTGTGCCGCGGGGCCCTCGGCCTCGGCGGCGCGAGCGCCATGCCCGCCACGCTCGCCATCATCGGCAACGTGTTCGCACCGGCGGAGCGCGGGCGGGCGATCTCGATCTGGTCCGGCGTCGCAGGGTTCGGCGCGGCCGCGGGGCCGCTCATCGGTGGCCTCCTCCTCGCGCACTTCTGGTGGGGATCGGTGTTCCTCGTGAACCTGCCGGTCGTCGCCGTCGGCGTCACGGCGGCCGTGCTGATCGTTCCCGAGTCGCGTGACCCCGCGTCGCCGAAGATCGACATCGCCGGCGCCGGGATCTGGACCACCGCGCTCGTCGGCCTCTTGTTCGGGATCATCGAAGGACCCGAGCGCGGCTGGACGAGCCCCATCGTGCTGGCGTCGCTTGCGGTCGCCGCCGTGCTGCTCGCGCTGTTCGCCTACCGCATGCCCCGCGTTCGCAACCCCTTGCTCGCCCCGCGCACCGCGCGCCACCCCGGCATGCGCGCGGGCGCCGCGATCATCCCGACGACGTTCTTCGCGCTGTTCGGCACGCAGTTCGTCTTCACGCAGTGGTTGCAAGGGCCGGAAGACCTGGGGCCGCTCGCCGCGGCCGTGTGCTTCCTCCCCGGCGCCGTCATCTCGGTGATCGGCTCGCTGCTCAACCACCGCGTCACCCAGCGCGGCGGTCACCGCACCAGCATCGCGATCGGCGCGTCGATCATGGCGGTGGGCCTGCTGATCACCGGCGTCGCGATCGGGAGCGACGCGCTGGCGGTCGCGGTCGTCGCGTTCGGCGTGGCCGGGTTCGGGCAGGGGCTCATCATCCCGTCCGGCGTCGAGCTCATCATGACGTCCGCCGCGCCGGAGCAAGCCGGCTCGGCCGCCGGCGTCAACGAGACGATCGTCGAGGCGGGCGGCGCGCTCGGTGTGGCGGTGATGGGCAGCGTGCTCGTCGCGGCCGCCAGCTTCGCGTGGCCGCTGCTCGTCGGTTCGCTGGTGGTCGCGGCTGGCGCGATGCTCGCCGTGCACCTGCAACGACGAGCGGTGATCGAGCCGGATTACGAGCTGCGCAGCACCAGCCCGCGGTAGCCGTCGACGAACCCCGCGTCTCGCAACATCGCCGCCGCCTCGTGCACCTGCCGCGCCGGCTCGCCGTCGATCCTGGCGATCTCGAGCACGCGCAGCCGGCCGTCCTTCACCAGCGTGGCGAGGGCGTCGGCCCAGGCCGGATCATCGGCCGCGGCCGGGAACCGCAGGAGCGAACGGCCACCGCGCTCGACGTACGCCAGCGGCACGCCCCCGCGCTGCACGACGAACGCACCCGCCGCACGCGCCGGTCGTGCCGCGCCCACCGTGTCGGGCCAGGGCAACGCCGCGCCGTACGCCTGGGCCGGGTCGGTCGCGGCGAGCACGATCGGGGCGTCGTCGGTGTCGGAGACCGAACGCAGGCGGTCGACGGCGCCGGGAAGCGCGAACTGCGCCGCCCCGAGGCCGGCGACGAAGTAGCCGCGCCGCGTCTGGCTGCGCGTCTCGAGCGCTTCGAGCACGGGGTACAGCCCGGCGAACGCGCCGGGCACGCCTTCGGCCGCGACGGACTCCCGCGTCAGCACACCGTGCCGGTCGAGCAGCTGCCGCGCGCGAGCGTGGGCCCGCGCCGTGGGATCGGGTCGCGGCTCGACGAGGTTCGCGACGAGCGACCACCGGCCCGCACCCGCCGGCGGCCCGAGGCGCGTCAGGCGCCCGGGGCGCGGCCGCCG
>JAULBW010012662.1:0-10426 GCA_032358265.1 Vaucheria bursata
CCCTCTGCCGTACATCGGACTACACACACACACACTTTAGGTACCTCTAATATACTATATTATTGTATCGTCTCCTTCATCCTTCCAACAGGGTATGAGCCAAAAATTTTGATTATGAATGCTTTTAATGGTAATTAAAGAAAATTGAAGGTCTTTATACTTCAATTGAAAGTGGTATTTCATGTGCATCCTTCTTGACTTGTAACGTAGAAATTAAAAGCATTTCTTGCAACTAATCTATTAAGAGGAATGGCATTTGAGTAGATAATGTCCTATTTTGAGTCAGACCATGCTATTCTAAATATGTTTGAATCTTTTGAGCAAATTTTTACAGTTACTTTTGGTGATATAGATTGTCTGTGGTAAGCAGAATTTAAAGTTTTAGAAATAAAACAGGGTAAGTGCTCATCTAGTGCTTATATATCTGACTTTCAGCAGCTTTCTACTGAGTTAGGATGGTCTAGAGCAGCACTATTGGCATATTTTAGAAGGGATTGAGTAACAAAACTAGAAATTCATTATGTAATTGTGATTGACCAGAGACCATTGAAGGTTTTTACAATTTAGTTGCTCATACTGATAATTGATGTCTGGAGTACAAGCAAGAAATTCAAATACAATGGAATATTTAATTTAAAATTAGTGCTAATAACTTTCAATTGATTGATAATATATAGAACTATTGTCAGGAATCAACCCCTTAGGGAGTTAACTCTATTTTGTAGCTGCGGTACATTTCTTCTGATACCATGTTGGAGTTTCAGTTTAGTCTATGAGAACAAGTTTTAGTTTTGATTATGAGAATAAGTTTCAGTAAGTGATATTTTGTTGTCTTGATGAAGTTATCTCACTTCTATCAACATAATTTAGGATGTAATAATATATGTATTCTGTCACAATTCCTTGTGTTTATGTTGCATGTTACATTCCTAACAATTATATGGTAATTGGAATAACAACTTGAGGCCTGTTGCCTAATGCTGAACAGTAGAGGCAATATAGATGGAATCCTTGTCTTTATTGTGGGGAGCCTGGGCATCTTAAATTCTGTTGCAAGAAAAGTAAGAGTTATAATAAGAATTGTAATCATGTGGATGATATTTGTAACTTCATGTCAAGATGCAGAGGCTAGAGATGTGGACACAAGAGAACAACACAAGAGGGTAACAGCCTGGAACAGGTATATTATTCTTAACCTGTGTTGCAAGAAGTGAGATCACTTCTTAAATGCAACACTAAACTAGAAACTGAAGCATCATGTTCTCAAAAAGAGAACATTCTTTTTGAGAACATATTTCAAAATGTCAGAATATCCGCAACTACAAAGATAAGGGATTAACCGTATTTTGGGTTAATTCCTGACACATCATTGGATCAACTCAAGGTAATAATGAAGATGGTATAATCTGTTTGTTTTGCAATTTTAATATGCATGATTTGACCATGTGTAATAGTTTAAGTATTGTATAACAAGTAAATTGAGAAAAGTTGTGTTCCCTGATCAAAGAAACAAACTAATTGCAATGATATCAGGGAGTCAATTTAAACTACTCCAGGTTAACATTTTGATCAGATATAGTAAAACAGAAAACTATAAATTGTGCATATTTTGGTTGATTAAAGGTGCAGTCATTCTCTGATAAATTGTGATATTGCTAGATTATTAGCATTATAATTTCATTCCCTTGAAAGTTCAATTGCATTTGAGGTAATTGGTGGTACCCATTACCTTTGGGAGCAATAAAATACTGTATTATTGGCAATTTAGTAATTGATAAATTTGAGTTTAAATTCAAGTTATATGTGGCCAATTGAATTCATTCCAAAATAATGATGGGAATTGATTGGCTTAAGAAATGTAACCCAAAAACTGATAGGCAGAATCTAGTATTAGACATGAATATTTTTATAGCAAACTATCTTGTGCGTAAGGGGTGTACCAGTGAAGCAGAAGTGCTTTTGACATACTTTAATACATCAATCATAGATTTAAATGTTAATAATTTCCTTACAAATTTGAACTCTGGTCATACAATTTTCAGTGCTGATGATTACAACTTAGTACCTAATGATAATCCTGCCAAAGTACCTGATTTTAATCCTAATTTGGGTGAAAAATTAAGTAAGATTCAGAAACAATTGCACATGTAATGCTATGAACATAGCTCTGTCTTTTCAAGTTCTGAAGCTGAAGTTCTATTGGAACAATACAAGTACAACATGGAAATAAACATGATACCTAAACAGAGGGTACCCTGGGGTCCACTCTATCCATTATCCAAACCCAAATTTAAGTTATTAGAAGGCTACTTAGATAAACAATAAAAAAAGGGTTTCATAGGATCCTTAAGATTACCTGCAGGAGCTCCTACGTTCTTCGTTAAGAAAAAAATGGAAAGTTGCAGCTAGTAATAGACTACCACGGTTTGAATGCAGTAACTGTCAAAAACTGGTACCCATTACCTTTATTACATGAAATGTTAAATAAGTTTTTGCATGCACATGCATATTCCAGAATTGATTTATAGAGGCATATAATCTGGTACAAATAAAGGGAGGGGACAAATGGAAAATTGCCTTTTGTTGCCTCTTTGGGAATTTTGAGTGTGGAATGATATCATTCGGATTAACTAACACCCCCACAATGTTTCAAAACCGTATGAATGAGATATTATACAAGATTATGGATGTTCTTTACATAGCATACCTGGATGATATATCAATATACTCTGAGAATTTAGAGTAGCATCAGGGTCATGTTCAAAGTATTTTGAAATGTCTACACAATAATAAACTATATGTAAAGTTCAAAAAAATATATCTTTTTTGCAACAAAGATTGAATTTTTAGAATACATTATATCTGACACTGGCATCAAAATGAATCCAAAATGAGTGTCAAGTATAGATACCTGGCCACCATGATAAATGTAAAGACACTGCAGTCATTGTTGGGATTTATAAATTTTTAGTGAATGTTCATTTCCAAATACTCAGGTATTATTGTTTCAATGTAAAAAAATAATCAACCTT
The DNA here is from genome assembly GCA_032358265.1 of Vaucheria bursata. Lineage (NCBI taxonomy): Eukaryota > Xanthophyceae > Vaucheriales > Vaucheriaceae > Vaucheria > Vaucheria bursata. The sequence continues at coordinate 3,033 of JAULBW010012662.1, forward strand.
TTATGTGGTTCAAAGAATGTCAACAAGCTTTCAAAGAATTAAAACATGTGTTCAAGACTGCCAATATACTACATCATCCCAATAGTTTCTGTTCATTCAGTGTTGAATCAGATGCTTTCAACTTTGCAGTTGGAAAAATACTCTCTCAAGATATAATGGAGTTTTGTGCCCCATTGCATACTATTCAAGGAAATTTTTACTGCCAGAAATAAACTGCAAAGTGCACAACAATGAGCTATTGGCGATTGTTGCATGTTTTTACCAGTGGCTAACATTTCTGTTGAGTAATTTCAAACCTACTCAAATGTTCACGGATCATCAGAATCTATTGCATTTTTCAATCTTAAAAAAGCTCAATTGGTATCAAGTACAGTGGTCCTTATTTTTTACTGATTTTAACTTTCAGATCTTTTTTGGCCAGGCATACAAAGTGAAAATCCAGATGCTTTAAGCCAGCATATTGGTTATCAGCTTAAACCTGATGATATTCATATTAAGATCCAAAAACTAGTATCATTATTTGAGGATAAATTTGTATTAAGAGTGACCCATGCAACAGATAAACCTACCCCATTGGATTGTGTAAAAATAGCTCAAGCCAAAGATGGGTTTTTACAACGGGATTATAAAGGTATAATTTTTCAAGTTACAGTTGGTTACATAATACTTTGAAACCAAATTGTCATACCCAAGTTGTTGAAATTGGATATATTTACAGCGTCATGACTTATTTTTTGCAGGTCAGCCTAGAGTTGAAAGAATCTTTGAATTAATATTGCATTCTTATTGGTGGCCCACTTATCATTGTAACTGCACTTTTTATGCAGATTCCTGTGAGATGTGCCTCCGTGCAAAGCCAGAATGTAAGAAACTGGCTGGATAATTAATACCATTGACCATTCCGCCTTGTCTGTGGTATCCTATTTTGATGGACCTGATTACAGAATTACCATTGGTAAAGGGAGTAGACTCCATCTTGGTCAATGTAGACCGTTTTACCAAAACAAGTCATTTCATTGCATGTACAAAGACTATCAACTCATTCAAGCTAGCAGATTTTTTTATGAAGCATATTCTTCAACTTCACAGTTTCTCCCAAGATATTGCATTAGACCGGAGATCTATTTTCATTTTAAAATTTTGGCTGTGCTTATTAAAAAAAATGATGTGGAGCAATCCCTATCTTCAACTTATCATCCATAGACCAATGGACAAACGGAACATGTGAAGCAAGAGTTGGAGCATTATATATGGATTTATTAGGATTGACAACAGCAGAATTGGTTCAAAAACTTACTCATGGCAGAACTGTGTTACGGCTTATGTTTTTATTTTAGCATGCACATGTCACTTTTGCACTAATGTTAGGAATTAACTTGTTAACAGTTAATTCATGTTATAGCTGTGGAGTTCTGTGTTACGGCAAGTCATCTTTTTGCATATTAAGTTTATGGCAAGTCACTGCTGGTGACAGGCTAAGTTTAAGATTTGTGTGTTGCTGTGAAGTTTGTTCACTTTCAGCAACACAATTTATGTTGTGTGAATATATCTTGATCCTGTATTGAGTCTTGCTGTATACGCATTCATAACAACTAACTATAGCTATAAACCTGTTCTAGACAGATCAACAGAGTTACTACCTGAGTTGCCAGCTACAGTTCTAGATCATATCAAATCAGCTTGTGAAACTGTTGGAGTTATTAAATAAGTATTACAAATTGCACGTGAATTATCAAAACACTGAGGATCAAAAATAGTGTCTTGAAGAACATCAGGTTGGCAATTCTATTCACCTTAGTAGACAGAATATGAAGACTACAAGACCCTGTGCAAAACTTGATTGCAAGCATGTAGGGCCTTATCAAGTCATTAAAAAATAAATCCAGTCATGTACAAGTCACAGCTTTCAAATAGTATGTCCAGATTACACAATGTCTTTCACATTTCTTTTTTATTTTATCACAAGGTATCCAAGTTTTCTGATTGATAATATTATTTACCTGCACCAGTGCTTGTTGATAAGGGCAATTTTTATGAAGTTGAAGACATTCTGGATGTAAAGGAGATTTGTGGAAAACATCAACTATTTAACATCTTGGAGAAGATATTCAGATTTCGATAATTCCTGGGAACTGAAAGAAAAATTGATTAATTCTCAACATCTGATGGAAGATTTTAAGAAACAATTTCAGGAGCAGATGGAATCTATGGCAAGGGGCATGTCAGGATCTAATATGATTTTGCTTTGTGATTCATGTGAGAAACATGGTGTTAAGAATTAACCGGTTAACAGTTAATCCTATAACTATGTTAGCTGCGTCATTGTTTGTTTTCAGTTAAATAATTTTGACTGCTGACATCATGTTCTCACTTTTGCCAATGAAATTGTGCCACAGCACAACTAGTACTGGTCCATCATATGATTGACTAATTGTCTGTCTTGCGTTACTAGAGTTCACTTCTAGCAGTGCAGTAATATATACTGTATGATTTAAGTTTAAATGTCTGTTTGTATTACATATGATTTATTTATATATTATAATATTTGTTCATGTACAGTTCTTTTGGGAACTCACAATCATGGTTTGATCTAACTTGTCATGTCTGCACATAGATTAAGTTGCAAGGTGTTGATAAGATTCATTCTTGTCAACACATACAACAAGACTAATATGATTGCATTATTTGTGAAATATTGTTAGAAATTAAGGTAAATTATAAGTTAATTCCTTTTTTCTATTTTAGATGCAGATGTTCCTATTAGGAACATTTGTATTTTTATGCTAGTTACATTCTCAATAAGTGGCTAGTCATACAATAGGTCCAGAATTAGTAATGTTGTGTTGGAGAAGTGTAATTACTTCTCACGACACAGGTCAAGATATAATGTACATTTGAGCTGTTACTCTCTTAAATTGTTTGCCTGTTTGTTGTGTGTCATGACAAATATTTTGTACTCCTTGTTCTTGCTGTTGCTTCTTAGATTACGTATTAGCACAATTAGTTAGTCTTAACACGAATACAAAAATACAGTGCAATATTCATTTCCTAACTGTCAAGGTAAGAGCTTGACTAAAAACGATAATTTAGAAAAAGAAGAATTGTAACTTATATGTAATATTACTAAACCGGCAGCATTGCAAAGAGTGATCTTTGCTATAGAAGTATATTTAGAATGACTCATACTTTTGTACAAGTATATCAAGTTACTGTCTGAGTAACGAGTAAATCTAAGAGTAATACCTGACACTAATATAATATGCATCATAGCTGTTCTCTCAATTTTTGGATATCAAGAAGTAACTTAGCCTATTCAAACCAGTAATTGCAAGCTGTAAAAAAATTTTCATTAAGCATTCAGCAGCAGCTAAAGTAGCTCAGTTTATCAAAAGCTAGGCAGCAAATTTGGTCACAGCTAAGGTTGGCAACAGTCCAGATTACAAAATATTAACTGGTCTAAAAAACAAGGCATAGATATTTCTGGATTCAAACTTTTAGCCTGAACTGAAATGCAATCTTTTTTTCTTTTCTTTTGCACTTACTACTTAAGAAGAATTTTGTGATGTACAGTAGTGATAGTTAAAGGAAATTCAACCTAGCTTGAAGTCAGGTTGCACTTTAATTTAGTGACAAGTTTCTTCTTGTGGCAGTATCTCAAAACACACAACTAATGTACTTCAAGCAGATACAGCTGCTTAATGAAGCACAGTTTATACATTTGATAAAAAAATGTTATTCGGATAGCAACAGCTGGGTTGAGCAGCAACATTTAATGGTATCTAAATTTTTTTGTAACTAGCAATTTATTTCTAGATTTTGAATCACCAAAAAGTATATGGCATGAATTTTATGATTTTTTATTGAATTTTCAGGCTGTGTATTGTATTAGCACTCTGGCCACTTATGCATGCTTAGGCACAAAGATCTGACCAGAATAATAGATGAATTTTATTTACACATAAAAATGCAGGTAAGGTAAAGTCTTTAGCATGAAAACTGTGCAAAGTAGACTATCAAGTACTAATGGTGCTGTTGAGACAAGGTATGTTTTAAATAAAAGGTATAGTTTTCTTGAGTTTTAGTCATTGAACTTTTTCTCTTTTATTCTATAGGCATACATCTACAAATGACATGAGCACCCTAGACTTGTTTCACTGTAGGGCCCATGTGATAAATTTAAGAATCTGGTACACCTTTGGATGCGAAGACAAAATGACCATCACCAAACATTGCAGCTTAAAAGTTGAATGAAAAATGCATGTTCAAAGCCATAATTTCACCTCACCAGAACAGCTGTTTAATCCTTATAGCCTATAGATGAATGTGGGTATCAATCAGATGGTCTAGACTGTAAAGTCAATGCCAACAAGATGGAGTTGTCTGTGACTTTTGCACTAGTGACTTGTATTCTCAAAGTATTTATTTTTGTATTTACATGATATTGGTAGCTAGCAAGAAAATAGTCATGGCCAAATAATTTTTAAATCTGTTTGTACTTGCCCAGATTACAGCTATGCTGGCTTTCTGATAGATGGTGAAGGGTGAGCATCAGTTCAAAAACTTCTGCATAACTAGGACTTGAAATGTCATATCACTTGCATATGTTACTGTGTTCCAGTTGCTTAAAGTACAGAATGTGGTCAATGCTAGGAATATAACATGCAACATATACACAAGAAATTTGTGACAGAATATGTATATCATTACATCTTAAATTGTATTGACAGAAGTGAAATAACTTCAATATAACAATATATCACTTACTAAAACATGTTCTCATAATCAAAACTAAAAATTTAACATAGCATTAGGAGAAACATACTGCAGCTACAGAATAGAACTAACTCCCTTAGGGGTTAATTCCTAACTCTGAAGAGGAACCTGAAGTTATGTCCTTTAATAATCCATGCAAAAATTCAATTAGCATACTGCATATCATGAACAAAATAGAGAGTTTTTATGACTAACCTACTTTCTACAACTGTAGAAGTTATATTTTGCTGCTTCTAACGTAACAATAACGTTTTTAATAGTCAAACATAAAATTAAAGGCACATTTACACTGGTTCAAAAAATTTGCCTATACAGTTATAAAAAGACTAAAATGTTGCTCAAAAGCATGTTGCAGCACACATTGTTTGTTCTGGATCAAGGCAGGTCTCTTTCAACCTCAAAATTTTTTTGATATTCACAGTTGCTATGCCAAAAAGATCTTGCAAGACTCTTTTGGGGAGAACCTCCTCATTTGACATAAAAAACAAATTTGCCAGCACCAAACTTAGAGTAGTTCACAGATCTTTTTACTATGGTATGCAAAGTTTGTGCCTAAAACTCATTACAACAGTAAAGCACCTTCATCTGGTTCAAGAAAAAATGACAGAAGAAAAAATAGTATGTAAAGCAAGAGAGATAAAATATGCTTGGTAAGTACCCTAGCCTATCAGCTCTTACTAGACATTTATGTTAGAAAATTGATCATAGCTAAAGAGATTGTCAACAAAGCCTTAAAAAAGAAGAAATTATGCTCATTCTGAATGGAAATTCAGACCTGAGTAAAGTTTCAACTGCACCTTTGATGCTCAATTATAACTAAGCTACATGATGAACTTCTAGTATAACAACTCAAAGACAATATTAGAAGAAAATATCAGTAACTTATAAATATAAAAATATTGATATCACTTTCTACTTACTAGCTACTCATAGTTTATTTCCAACAAATACATGAAAAGCAACATTCTTCCAAAGTTTTAAGTATAAATAAAGAACTAGAAATGTCAAGGAATTTTCATCCAAATTTGAATAAAAACTTAAAAATACATTAAGTTCATGAGCCAATGAAGTAAAATCAAATTAAAAAATATGTAAAAAATCCAGCATTATGATTTAATCCAAGCTCAATAATCTCATATTTCACTACATTTGGTATAACATAAAAGTATACTATATATCACTAAACTCACCAAAACCACTTTAAAAAATAACTGCAATAAACGCAAAAAAATTTTTTGAACAAAAAAAACTGTCTAGACTAAAACATTATAATTGACAAAAAAACATTACATCTTGAAGTGAATTTCCAACACATCAGCTTTTATAGAAGTACATTTGAATATATTTATATACATATATTGCTTCACAAGTTTAGCAGCTTGACTCTGTCTACATAAAAATTTCTAAGTCAAATTAGTATAGGAGCAAGGACAGTTTTAATTGTACTATTATAGCAGTATTGGTGATAAAATTTCTAAAGCTTACCAATACTGATGATGCTCTGCCACAAGTCACTGTAATTGTGAACACATTGCTGCACTAAACCTTACTATGTACTACATTACTGTGCTCTACATTACTGTAGTGTACATTACTCTACTCTGGTAGGAAGTATTGCTAAACTTTTTGAAAGGCAAATGAATTAATTTCTCAAGTAACATAAAAAATATCATCCAAAAGTGCTCTATTTCTAGATTGGGCAACTAAAAGGAAAATATAAACTGCTGTTTCATATTCTGATTCAAATTTATCTATCTATCAGACATTAAAGCATCAGCTATTTGAACCAATTTTAGTTTCTCAATACACAAAGCAATCAAATGTTGAGAACCTCTGTAAACCATCTTGCTGGTATTTGTGACTACAAAAATCTAATACTGCAATCATTTCTGCAACTCAGTAAAAGAGAATTTGTGTAACAAACTAAGTTGAAGCTTCTGAAAAGTGATATTTGTAAACAAATCCACATGCTCTGGATGCTAGTAATTAATTTACTTTTTTTAGTATATCTAGTATTAGACTTAAAGAATCCTACTTTGCTCCAAACAGCAAATTGTTGAAGAAATTGAAAAACAAATTGAATATTTTACAAGGATAATACTTTTAAATTTATAATAAAATGCAAATGAATTTACAGCACCAATCCCTTTTATGGGTACTTTTCTTTAATGGTATTGTTTGGACATTCTGCCCAATACAAAATCTAAACTACATACTGTTATGCAGTATTACTTCCAGTTTGCATTCTTATGCGGTGTGCTGTTCTTAATGAGAACACAAGTTCCTACCTAGTTTAGTATATTTAACCAGAAGCATCTTAGTATCATTACAAAGTACTTCAATTTGTATACCTCAACACACCATCAATGTTAGCTACAAAGTTTTTTACTCTTGTTGTCGTCTTGATTTCAATATGGTCTAGTGCTGCTGAAGAGAAATCTAAAGCAAACAAGTCAGGAAAAGGGAAAACTAGAAAGCTTACTTATAGTCATCATCATCACGGTATTGATTAGAGCGGAAGTTGGTGCATGTTTCAACTAGAGTGCTAGTAGTAATAACTCTATTTGCTGCGCAGGTCATGGCAGCTCCAGCAGTGGAGGAAGCAGTCATTTTAGCTGGCC
>JAULBW010012673.1:0-10425 GCA_032358265.1 Vaucheria bursata
ATATATCTATAATGTGTATTAATAGGTTTGACAATCTTAAATCCAGAAACAACACAAAAAAATAAAACGCCTCTAGTCGTTTGGTCATTGGTAGGTTTTTAATTCCGCATTTGGTTGTTACGTATTCGTATATAGTCCATGTGGTAGATAATTACATATACTACAAGTATATAGTATTATATTAACATTATATTATGTTTTGCGCTGGCTAGGAGTTTCTGACCATCTTGCTCTCAAAAATCAAAGCTTGTCGAGCATACAGACTACTAGATATACTATAATTCAAATCATTTTCGAAGATTATTTTGTATTAATTGCAGTATTCTTAAAATATAAAGTATGTCAAGTGAATCTAAACAAGATAGTAATAATAATAAATTAGTAGCAGTAACGGGTGCATCAGGTTATGTAGCAGGTGTATTAATACAGCATTTAATAAATGGTGGTTACTCTGTTCGTGGAAGTGTAAGATCATTAGCTAATAAAGATAAAGTAAAACATTTAACAGATTTATTTTCAAGTGATAAATTACAATTATTTGAAGCTGATTTATTAGTAGATGGATCATTTAAATCAATGTTTGATGGTTGTAGTATAATATTTCATACTGCTAGTCCATTTCAACTTACTGTTAAAGATCCACAAACTGATCTTGTTAATCCTGCTGTTCATGGTACTACTAATGTAATAACAACAGCTTTAAATACTAAATCAGTTAATCGTATAGTATTAACAAGTTCAGTAGCCGCTGTACGTAGATCAGACGTTGAAGCAGGTCACGTATATACTGAATCTGATTGGAATAATACTGCTACTATACAAACTTCTCCTTATCCTTATTCTAAAACAATGGCTGAAAAAAAAGGATGGGAACTTGTTAAAGAATATCATAATAAAAATAATGTAAATAAACCTGATTTAGTTGTAATTAATCCATCATTAGTATTAGGTACTCCATTAACTTATCATAAAGATTCTACTAGTGTTCGAAGAATTGTTGATTTAATGAATGGAGTATATAAAGATAAAGGAGCCAATACAGTTCGAATAAACTGTGTTGATGTAAATGATGTAGCTCGTGCTCATATAGCTGCAGCTGAAAATAAAAATGCTTCAGGTAGATATATTGTATCATCTTTTAATGCGATCTCAGATTTAGAACATGCTAATGTATTAAGAAAATATTATCCAAATTATCCACTACCTACTACTACAAATGGTACATTAAGTGCAGATAATTTAGTATCAGCAGAGAAAATTAAAAAAGAATTAGGTATTAATTTAACTCCTATTGAACAAAGTGTTAAAGAAATGGCGGCTAAATTAATAGAATTAGGAGCTATTAAACCTCCTACAAGTGATAGTCAAGCAAAACTATAAAATTATAACTCCAAATTACATTAACGCAGCATCAATCTATGGCTATTTATTATATTTATTTATTTCGCATAAAACTGTTCCAAGCAAGTGTATAGTAGTAGGGAGCACTTTAATATTATTATAGTGTTGTGAACATTGTATTGATAAACCAATAGTTTATTACAAAACTGCAAGAAGTGTTAACTTGAATAATAAGAAAAATGGATTACAAATGTATCATTTATCACAATTGATGTTGTTATTGAACATTTCAAACAAGTTGTTGGGATCGAGAATTAAACTGCGAGTATTGAAAATTTGATACAGTGACTACTTTAATTTAGTATTATCTCTAATCCATTGTAAATAATCTTGATTACCAGCTTTAATAGGTACACTTATTATTTCTGGCACTTTGTATGGATGAATTGAACGCACTTTTTCTACTATACTATTATAGATTGATAATTGACTCTTACACATTAATAACATTTCAGTATCTTTATTTACTTTACCTTCCCATTTATAAACAGAAGTAATGCCAGGAATGATATTAACACAGGCGCATAGTTCATTATTTACTAATTCGCTTGAGATTTTATCTGCAACTTCACTATTAGGAACTGTAATATATACTATAATGCAATCAGTATTACTGTTACTATTGTTACTATCAGCTGAACTTGACATTTGCTTGTATAGCCTTTGATTGATAATAGCAGAGGGTGGATAACGAATTAAATATCGCGAATTTCGATAATTATTATTATTATTTGCAATAGTTGATGGAATAGTAGGTTTTTTCGATAATAAACTTGCAGATACTGTAGCAATAACTCGATTAAGCATAAAATTATCTATCACCAATAACAAACATAATAATATTATTATGTGTTTGATGCTATACATTACCTGAATTAGTGATATAAATATCTTTTTCACGATGGTTTCGTTTTTGGTTTTTTTGTGAATTCTAATTTTAGCATACAGATTATAGATGCATTAATTACTATAGTATTGCATAAATAAAGCGATGAGTTCATTTACAACAGTAACTACAATATATGGTCGCGGTCAAGCAACTCAATTAATAGCAGGAGGTAGACGTAAAATTCATACAACATATGAAGCTCCTGCTAATTTTGAAATGGTTGAAGAATATGATTTACAAACAGATGAATTATTAATTAGAAAAACTAAACCTAAATCAGCTCTTGGAAATGAAAAAGCTTGGGTATATGAAATAGGCGAACCACCATTAATAGTTACCAATAATAATACTAATAACAACAACAATAATAATAATAATACATTAATAAAGGAATCAACATTAAATCCAATATTTGTGAGGCAGGACAGCCCTAAACATTTTTTATTTCGTATTCGTAATTTACCATATTCAACTGATGTATTTAATGTAGAAATTGATACCAAAACTAACGAAATAGTAATCAAGACAAGCAATAAGAAATATTACAAACGCATTTCAATACCCGAATTAAAAATACTCAAATATGAATTAAAATCAAACGAATTAAACTGGAATTTTGCTAATAATACATTAATTATTCAATATAATAAACCACAAACCATATTGGATATGGAAGCCCAAGCCAAAAAATTGCGATTATCTCAACCAGCTAATACTATGGACACAAATCCTGATAATCCATCAGAATGCAAACAGCAATAATTACTATACAAATTCTCCTATTAATTCTATTAACTTCATATCTATAAATGTCACTTAAGAGGCAATCATCAATTTTCAGGTACATTAGCCATACTAGCTTTTATTATACTATTATACAATTTATCTCATTCACTACCAAATGAATATTAATATTAATATTGTGGTTCACTAAATTTAGCTAATAGTTTAATTTTATATTAATTTACTACAATATATATATCCTATAATTATAATGTTCTACAATAACGAGCTTTGATATCACATTTACGATTGCAATGTATCTCTAAATATAATACAACGCTATTAATAAATCCAAAACAAGAAATAAAAAAAAAAGTGCAACATACACACGCTGATAACTAACACATAAACAGGATAAAAAAGCGACTATATATCTAGAATACTTAATGCATATGAGTTAAATCGATTACATAATAGAGCAACATGGATTTAATGCTTGATCAGCGGATATTTCTTTAAGATTAGCTTTTTGTTCATCATTTAAAGATCCCATTAATTTTTGTCTAATATCAGGAGGAAGAAAATCTAAATTATTAATATTACCACTTGTGGGACTAGCAGCACCATTCGTATTATTATTATTATTGTTGTTATTTTGTTTTCTTTTTTCATAGAATAACATATATGTAGCTGAATTAATAACACCAGATTCATTAATCTCACTTACAAAATTATCATCAAATTTAAACCATTTATTTGATTTCTTATGTTTACAACAAGCGGTATAATGACCACCACCACTAGCACCTAAATGGTTTACTGAGGCAAATAAATCATATAGATCATGATTTTGCATAGCACCTGGACTTAACGCTTCATCTGATTTATTATTATCATCAGGTTTCTTAGTGTTGTTATTATTATTATTATCAGTATTTTTGTCAGCATATTTAGCATTTACTTGTACAGTAATAGGAATAGTTTCCTTTGTTTTATTGTTACCATCTTTATTGTTATTAGAAGGAGTGTTAGGAGGAATAGTGGAGAAATCTTTAGAACTATTGTTATTATTATGATTAGAATTAGTTTGTGCAAGAGCTTTAGTAGATTTACTTGGTGTAGCTTGTATAACTGGTTGTACATTACTTATTTCTAATCCTAAACCAGTACCATCATCATTGTTATTATCACTATTACTTGCATTATTAGCTAATACAGGCTCAATGTTATCGCCATTTTCATTATTATGATTATTATTATTGCTAGTTACAGTAATAGCACCAACTAAACTAGTGGTAACATTAAAGTTAGGATTAACTGTTGAACTTGGTTGAGCTGCATTACTGTTAACATTATTAATACTACTTGCATCTGTATCACCATTAGAATTTGCATTGTTATTCTCATTATTATTATTATTAGTGTTGGCTCCATTAATATTAATACCTTGTAAATGTTTATCTGGAATTGCTAAGAAAGGTGTAGGATCAAATCCCTTTAATGGACAATCAACTAATGTATATAATTTACCATTAGCAGTTAATCGTTTCAAATGTACAACTAATATATTAGGTGTATTCCATAATTCTAATGTTTTAGTAGCATTTTCATGTTGTTTACATTGAGAACAATAAACTTGTGCATCACCTTCTAATGTTTCAGGTGCTGTAAACATAGCCATACAATCAGCTACACTTAATGCTGTATTTAATTGTTTTCTATGTATATTAACACTTTCATCAAACCATACATCATTCATATCATTAAAATTAAAATATTTCGATAAAAATACTGGATTCCAATCAATACCTATTTGTATATCATTTATCCATTCTTTACTACCTAATACACTATTATTAGCTATAACACTACAACCTAAACACATTTGTAACCAATTACATTTACTACAAGCAGTACCATTACGATTAACATATTTTAATACAAATGGTTCACAATTATTATCATTATCATCAACATAACTAGTAAATCTACGAGATTTTTCCCAAACTAATTTATATAAATCAGCATATGTTGTAGTAGCAGGATCAACAAATAATAGAATAGGTGTACCAAATAATACTGCTGTTGCTGGATGTAAGAAATAATTTTCAATTTTTTCAATTTGTCTATGAACAGCATGAATACATATTAAATTAGGATCAATATCTAATTCTTCATTACGATGACGCAAGCGGCGTTTATTAAATATTTGAACTTGTGTTGATTGAGATCCTAATGGGGCTAATCTATAAGAATTTTGAGTTATCCATTCATCCCATTTATTACTCCAACCTTCGTAGTGAATTAAAAGTTGAACCATTGTACCAGGAGCCATTATCGTTGGAACAGTATCTACATTAGTCCAACCACTATCTTTATCTCCTTTGTTAGTGTTTGAAGTGGTGTCTGCGTTTGAATTAGGTTGACTATCAGAGGTTGCTGCGTTGTTAGTGACATTTGTGGTATTGTTGTTTTGTTGCAAATTAGTAACAGTTGGATTAGGTGGGGTAGAAGATTCTACAGTACCAGGAATAGATAATACATTAGGTTCGGAGACAATGTTTGGTTGTTTTGGATTAAGGGTGGTTTGATTACCAGTTTCACTATGAATTGTAACTGGTAAAAGCAAGTCAGTTGTTTTATTACCAGCAGCACCTAATGAATTATTATTTTGCTCAGATTCATCTTCAATAAATCGAACAGAACCTAATTGAGGAGATTCAGTTGCTTGTTTTGCAGCGACGCTAGCGGTATTATTATCATTAGCGTTATTGCTATCTGCTGTAGTTTGTTGTGTAGTTGGTTCAGCAACGCGACGAGTTGCTTCTTGGTTAGCATTGGTGTTAGTATCTGCATGATTATTAGTTATAGTATGAACAATATTTTCATTATGAGGTGATTGTATTCTGATCGCTAAAATTTCTCCAACAAGCCATTTTTTAACAGAATCCAATACATCTAATTTATATCCAACTCTAATATAAGGATCTGCAGGTTTATTAGTAACTAATGGTTGTTGTTGAACAGGAGGAGGTTCAACAACAGGAATAGATACAATATTTTTAGGTTTAACTGGTGTCTCATAAGCATATAAATCATCTCCAGCTCTAATATCAGAACACGTTTGATAACTGACTAGAAAATTGAATATAACACATTTATAAACATCAGCTAATTGTAATCTACTAGCAGGAACACCACATAATTGGGATAATGCATGTTTTAAATCAGTAATTCTAGCATATAAAGAAATTTCGATTGAATAACGTTGTGGTACACGTGATGATAATGCAAATATAACAGTAATTTCAATATATCTAGCCTTTTGTTTAGGTAATGGTAATGATAATGAAGTATATGGATCAAATTTAACACTAGTTCTACCACATGAAAATTTCAATGTATTTTTAAATAAACCTGTAAATAAATCAACAATAACTGATTGATGTCTTTTTAAATGATTATTCCAATGTTCATTAGCAACAACAATATCAGGTCTATTATTAGAATCAGTATCAGGTACATAAGGTTTAATTTGTACACGATTTAAATCTTCATGTAAACCATCTAATACAAAAGATAATAACTCTTGGGCATCTTGTTGTTGATTTCCATTAAATGCAGCACGATATTTACCTATATGATATTTAAAATTACGAGGAGCAATTGCATCAAATGGACGAGTCGAATATATTTGTTTTAATAATTTAGCATACTGAATTGCTAATTTTCCTTGCATGCCTAATGGATTTTTTGTGTTTAATTCCCGAGCATAAAAATCCCCCAAGAAATATTGTGTTAACGGTAATGTAAATGATAAACATTGTACTGCTGCGGCCATAAAACATGTATTACCTAAATTATACAAGCCAACTAATCCTGCATTTGGTTGGGATATTAATTTCATTCCTTTACCTTTATTTGATACACTACTAGCTGAGTGATTATTATTATTATTATTAGGATAACCAGGCCATCTACCGTTTTCCAACTGTAATTCCATGAATATGCATTGGCCGGTTTGTAATAATGCATCTTCTACTGTTAATTGTGATGCTAATACATCTATATTATTATTAACTAAATTTTCATTATCTGGCTCTAATAAACGAGGGTTGTTTGGATCAAAACAATCCCATGCACGCATTTTATCTATTGGTTGATTTAGTTTTGCACATATCTTTTGTTTCAACGATAATAAACTTGATAAACGAGAGCAAGACACAGATAATAATGGTTGAACTGGATTGTTATTGTTATTGCTACTGTTGCTATTGGCTTTCTTAGGATCAGGCTTTTCATTTGCTAAATTAATATCTTTAATAGTTTTAATATAAAACACGTATGGATATAATTCAATTAACTTGCGGTATTCATTGGCTGTAGCAATTGCGGTGAAAGCCGCATTAGCTTCCGAATTAGCGGCAGTATTAAGAGTATTTTTGACTAATATTCGTTTTCGTTTAATAATTTGCCCATTATTAACTCCATACCAAGCATACAATGGATTCCATATCGATTCACTTAATATAATATAATCTTGAAATTCAATTAAATTAGGTTTTAATTGTAATAAATAATTAGATCCAGATGGATTAGCAGTTAAGATTGAAGTTTGTTGTTGTAAAGAAGGCATTAATGGTGGTAATGCAGCGCCATTAGCATCATTATTAGCTGAATTATTAGCGACTAAATTATTTGTACGATTAGCATCACCCTCAGTTAATATGTCACTATTATCAATTGCACTAGGACGTAAATTATTCTTATTTTTTAATATAGCAGCATTCATATGGTTATTACTTAAATTCACATTTATATCTATTTCAGATATTGAATCACGTGAACCAGGGCTTATTGGACTTGCATCTATAGCCTTAATATCGTCTTTACTGGAAGTGGTAGTACTTTTTGCTTTATTATTATTAGAAGGTTTATTAGCTTGAAATGAATCAGTTGTTTGATATGATAAAGATTTAAATAAATTAATATCTACACTAACATAACAACACCATGCTTGTAACCAACGCATACTTAAGACAAAATAAGTTTCCTCTCCACTACCAGTATCAACATTATTACTCGTAGTTGCATTATTGGTATTACTGTTATCATTTGGCTTATCATTATTATTGTTATTATTGCTATTATTATTGGTTTCAGCTTGGTTAGTTAATGATAATGATTGTATATTTTGTATAGGATTAGCAGCATTAGGTACAATTTTAGAATTAGTTTTTTCTTTACTAATTTCAAACTTAACTAAATCAACCATAATATCTTTTTCTTGTTGTGGTTCAGTAGGTTTAACACCTAAATGAATACTAGCAAATTCTCTTATTTTGTTAAAGAAAAATAATGCAGAAGGATTAGTTTGGGTAAATACTTTGAATTCCCCATAACTTATATTTTCATCACGATCTAAATCAAATTGTTCAAATATTTGATTTACTAATGGCTGTACATCTGAAGGATTATTATTGTTACTACTATTACCATTATTATCAGTTAAATTGCTATGTACAGCAGTAATTTTCCACATAGATGACAATAAATTTTGCATTTCTTGTCTATCTAATTTATCATCATTATTTTCATCAAATATTCGAAAGACAAATTTTAATTTTTCTTCCTGAGTTCCACGACAACAACTAGATAAACCACATATAAATTCACGTACATCAATTGTTTGATTATTTGAACCATTAGCGGTATTTGAACCATTATTGTTATTATTGCTTATAAATGCAGAAAATATTCTTTGTAATAAATCACCGGGTAAAGCAGGACTAAATAATTTAGATAGAGTTTGGGTATCAACTGTTTTAGCTACAGCTCTTATTCTGTGATATTGCTTTTCTAATTCAGTTATTTCTTTTTCATTAAAATGTGTAATAGCGGCAACTGATTTGCAACGACCTCTCCATAATGATAACATTGGTGGAACTCCATCAATTGCTGCCTCAACATCTATTGCAGTAGTATTGTCATTATTGGCGGTATTAGTAGTATCATCGGGAATTGTTGTAACTGGTGAAACTGTGATTATGGTACCATTAGTCTCCGGCTTGGGTGTAGCGGAATTATCTGTTTTATCTGTTACAGGTTTATCAGCACCGTTAGCTTCGGTTGTATGAATTCCATTTGTTGTAGGTTGATTAGTAGCATTAGTAGTGGGAGTATTATTACTGTTAGTTTTGCTGTTGGTTTTGCTATTTTCTTTTGTACCATTTGCAGTAGCGGCAACACTATTATTGTCTTTGTCCTTTTCTTTATCTTTATCTTTACTATTACTATCTTTATTATTATTATTGTTGGCGATAGGAGCAGGTTGTGGTAGAGGCGGAGTACCATTATTTAATTGCCAAATCCAAGTAATTAATCCCGGCATCATATTTTGTTGTGCCCATGATTTAAATTCATCAAATGATAATCTTTGATCTTTATTCGTATCAGCTTCATCAAATGTTTTTTCAACTTTTTGTTGTACTGATAATCCTGATAATGTTGGTGTTGTATCACGTAATACGGTTAAATATTTTTGTATTTCTTCTCTACTTATAAATCCACTGTTATCTTCATCATAAACATGAAAAATAAATTTTAATCTTTCTTCAGCTGTTCCAGCCTTAAATATAGCCATACCACATAAAAATTCCGATTTAGTTATATAACCTGATTGTGTAGTATTAAATACACTAAATATACGTTCAGCTAATTCTACAGGCATACCTGAACCAGGTCCAGATATAGTTGAATTAGATTTACCCATAGATCCTCTACCTAATACATAATCCATAAATGCTGGCTTATCTAATAAATGATTAGTATTAGCTGTCATTGAATCAAATCCACTACTATAACGTTCAAAATCAGATGAGGATAAACGTTTTTGGGCTTGATCCAATGTTATTATTTTAGACCCTTGCAAACCCATTTCTTAATAATATTATTATTTCAACGTATTATATACAAATGATGTAATTGCAATATAACTCTAATTCTATTTTAATAATTATTGTTTAATTTGGGGATTCGCAATATCAAGTTTTTCTATAAATATCCTTTCAATGAATTATTTCATACATGAGCTTATACAATGTTTTAATGTTTATTGAGTTTAATAATATATGTGGTATTAGAGCATTAATATAGTTATTTATAATTGGGAGTGTTCAGTTGTTTTTTTGAGAACAAAATTCATCAAAAAAAAATTTCCAACATTAAAACTCCGTACCAGTGCATATTAGTTCAATATAATGATATTATCTTGTATATAATGTTATACTCTAGAGATACCGTAGAAAAAAAAGCCCTTCTGAATCGTGGAATTGTTGCAAAACACGGCTGTTTGAAAATGTTAGGCACCGTTCAATTTAAATTTTTGCACAATTAATTAATATCTATAAGAT